>ML832254.1:59842-78936 GCA_009831015.1 Picea engelmannii | reverse complement strand
TTTTCTTGGACTACCATGGGTCTTACCCATTCAGATTCCTCTATTGGTTCTATGATACCAATTTCTGCCTTCACTTTTTGCTTATACACTGGATTCAGGCCGTAAGGTCTCTTCCTGACAAGTCTTGCCTCAGGTTTGAGAGGTATTTTCATCTATCCTAGATCTCTTGTTATGCTGTTCATCTCTGTAAAGGTTGTTGGGAACTGGTCACTGTATCCGCAAAGTAACTATGTTATTCTTTTTATTGTGTGTTCATCCCAATAGTCTCCAATACTTGCCATTTTAGGTTTATCAGTTATGTCAATGTTAACTTTCTTCACCTTGATAGGTGTAGCATATACTTATGAATACAAATATGGACCTTCCACCTCTCTTTCTCCTTCAACTTCTATAATATTAATATTGCGCGGGTCATCCTCATCTGATGCCTCTTCTTCAACATGATAGCATGACATTAGTTCTTTGACTATCTGTATGTTCTATTGTTGGTATTTTTTCATGAGTTCAACCTTGGGTTCATCAATAAATATTACACCTTTTATATGCTTCAGGGTTGAATCAATGTTGGGTTTCTCATGTTTAAATGAGAAAGTTACTACAAAGTTCTATTGTAATGTTGTCCATTCAGTAGTACCTCTATGCATCTCCTGGTCTACATACCAATTTTATGGGATTATTTTCAATGTGTGGATGAAATGATGAGGCCATTCTTATGGTGGTGTCATCCTCCATTGTTTCCTACACTTCTCCAAGTGTTCTGATGGTGTCCCTTGTCCATCATACCTCTACATTTTACTGTTTCCTTGTTCTTCACCTAATCTAATGCGTAGTAATCGTTTACATTGGCATTGGTCCTGAATTGTTTCTTTGTGTGCACCCCACCATCTTACAGGTGTAGCCTTAAGTGAAATATATAGGGCTAAGAGCTTCTAATTCTCTAATACATCCTCTTCATAGCTGGTCATAAATTCCTCTATATCATTTACCCCATGAAAACTGGGAGGTTCTCTTATCTTTGTACCAAACTTTCTTATTGTGTGGTTTATTCTTACACACCTTCTTGTGGAAACTTCATGTAGTATATGCTGCCAATTCTCCATACATGTATCTAAGTTAAAAGCACATGATGTGATGGTTCTCCAACTGAGTACCTCGTCTAGAGTTGGGTTAACATAATCTTCTTCATACATGGTGGTTCTGTCCAATTGGTTGATTTCCCCTAGATCTAAGAAAGTGGGTTCCACAAACCTTTCTCCTTCTGAAGGATCTGATGGTGCAATGACTCTATATTCTCCTGATTCAAATGTCATTTTTCTTGTATTCAAATTGATTATGGCTTGGTTGTCAAATGCCAAATCCATTCCAAGAAATGTTGGATAAGGTTTTATTCCATATACTATATTTATTACTTCAAAGTAGGACTTAGTACGCACTCCATCCAAATCTACTTTCACACCTTTCAACTTTCCAATTGGTAGAAATCTATTTTTATTTGCTAATTTCATTTGGAAAGGTGAATAGCCTAATGTGGGTTCTCCCATAAACTTCCATGTCTTCTTAGGTAAAACATTTACCTCAGAGCCTAAGTCTAGTATAATATCACCCATATTGGCATCCCCAATGTTAGCATTGAGTCTGAATTCCCTTCTTGTCCTCCTTCTTGTATGGAGGTGATTGACTATTTTCTGCTCTAACATCCTCTCTACCTGTGTGTTACATCTTTCTAGTAGACATTTTAAAACCCTAACGGATGATGGATCATTCAGTCACTTAACACGGGATTGAATAAAATTTCTTATGTTACTTACTTGCTATACAAGTTGTGCTTCACCATTGTGGTCCATTGATGAAGGAATATTGTACATTGGTACATTCTGAGTAGGTTGCACAACTAATGTAGACACAAAATCTTGTTTGAGGAACTCTTTTCTAGCTTCCTTGAATGTCTCCTTTTCTTTATGCGCATCAAATTGCTTTTGTGTTTCAATATTTTTCTTCACCCATTGGTGTTGTGTTGGATCTTATGTCACTGTGTCAAGTCCTATATTAGAACCTCCTTGCATGAATATGTTTATATTTCTTCCATCATCTCTAACTTCTACAGAGATCCACTGAACATTCTGGTTGTTCTAGTTCCTTTTTTCTTGAATCTTTCCCAAACGTGTTGGGAATTCTTATGTATCATGGTTCATTGTGCGACATCACATACACATCGTTGATGGGAGTGGACATTCCCTTGAATAATTTCTTGGTTGTTGGAAATTATGGCACACTAATGGACCTCTTCCTCTTCCAAATCTTCCTCTACCTTATCCTCCACCTCTATATCCAACTCGATCTCCTCGCGATGTGTTATATTAAGGTATATGATTATACTGCATGAGGTTATATTGTGGTTGCACAATGTTGTACTATGCCTGTGAATTATTATATGGAGGTGGTACCTGGTTGAACTTAGGTGCATCTTACCCTGTCATCATTTCTTCTTGCACCCTATAAGTATTTGAAGTTCTTTCCCTCATCAAGTCCATTATCCCACAATCATTATCATCATGACCCATTGACTTGCAAAAAGTGAAATATGAACTCTTGGGTATTGGCTGGTACCTCTGCATCATTGGAAAATGATATGGATCATGCTCATGTGTCTTACAGATCTCACACCATCGTACTATTGTTGTCAAAAGGTTTTTTACTCTTGTTTCCATATACTGCATGAAAGTTGGACATTCATTTTTATGGTGACCTTTTTTCCTAGATGTGGTACACCAAACAACTTATCTTTTCTATTTTCCTTTATTTTGGTTCAATTGAAATATAAGGTTCTTCAAATCCTCCTTTGTCTCCTCTATTGTTGGATCTATATTCTGATACTAGTTATCTTCTACTTGGAAAGTTGTCTGCAGAGCCTTTGCCTCGGTTTGGAACTTCTATTGTCTTAAGGGGCACTTCAAATGTGGTAAAAATGAGTTCACAAATAAGTGCCTATGTTTCATGTCAGTCATTACATACTTCAGCTTACCGTTCAATCGCTTAAACCTCTGATCAATCTCCCAAACAGACTCACCTAGTTTTATCATGATTTCAATCATCTCATTCATGTATTGATCTTTTGAGATAGGCTTCTGAAATTCATTGATTAATAGTTTCTTCACATCTTCAATAGTCCTTATTACTCCTGGTGGATTGATTGCAGATAAGCTCATGTACCAATCCAGTGCATGGTTTCTTAGCGTGATAGCTAACAGTGCAAGTTTTGTATCCTCATCTGTGATTTGTTTTTCTTCCTAAATATTCTCTCATATGAACAAGTGATTTTCAGGGTCCTTAGATGCCTCTCCCCGATATTCTAGTAACTTGATGGTGGCATCATGTCTTGCCATACTGAACTATGTTGAACTACTACCTCTGTGCGGTGTATATATTTGAATGCTACTTCCTAAGTTGGCTCCTCCAGTTGTTGCTCCTTGTTTGGATGTGTTTCCTCTTGTCTTTCTTCCACTAAAATTTGTTTGTCTAAATGGTGGTGTTGTTTATGGTGTATTAGTCACAAATGGGGTTATGGGTTCCACACTAACATTGATCTAGATGGGAGTTCTACCTTTTGTTCCTTCCCTTGGACCACCTGTCTTCCTTTCATATGTTTCACGTGGGATTTCCTCAATATTCTCCACATCCCAGAGATCCTCTACTTCTTCTTCATCACTTTCTAAGCCCTCTCTATCATCTATGGATCTCTTCTTATTATTCATCTTATATTGGTAGGGTACTACACTGCATGTCTTTCCAACTATCTCCATTATCTTGTTTATATGATCTTCCTCCATCATGATTGGGTCCATGGCCTCCTTCTTCTTTCCCTTATCCATTTCTTCCTCCGTTTATCCTTTTCTTTTCAGTGCTTCCCCCATGCATGCAGGGAATTTTAGCTTGTTTATTCCATAGTCATCACATTGTTGTTATATAGTAAAATCTTGATTGAAGTATACAACAATTTGATATACCTACCTCTGTTTCCTTTTGGAAACTCCTGCTCTGCTGCACTGTAAGACTTCACGGTATCTATTGCAAATTCTATGATAAACCCTGCAACAATATTGTCTAACTAGAAATATACTGCACGCATGAATTTGTTGTTAACTTTTTGTAACTGCATGATCTCCACAGGATTCCACTTGAGCTATGTGATTCAATTTATAAGGTGGTTGTGTTTTAACCTTAATAGCCACTCCTGCAACACATGCAAAAAATAATAGAAAAATACCTCATGTAGGTCTCTAAACATGTATTTATCCAGATATTTTCCAGGTGTTATCTTATGGTTTTTGTTATCCTTTTGCACAAACTCAAGTTCCTTTGTTTTCAACCATATTTTGATCTGCACCTTCATTGGATTCCACATTTGGAACATTCCTCTTCATTATCTATGTGCTTCTTCTACGAATCCCATTCACTCAATCCCATGCAGTTCCAGCCGGCAACGAAACCATTTGTTGGTTATCATTCTCTCTATCTACTTCTTGGGCTGACCTAGGTTCAGATCTGAATAGGTTTCCAACAAAACCCTCTAAAACTATCGTCCCCCCTTGTAAACCAGAAGAAAACATAGCACACAAAATTTAATATGCAGTCTCACGTGATATAGTTCTATGGGTGACCGCAAAAATAAAGTTCTTACAGTCTAGGAATGAGTGGGGATCTAGGGCTATCTTTTATCTTCTTCGGGACTTGATCTAATTATTTTCTCTATTATTCTCAAGATTCATTCATCTATTAAGCTTATGCATGCATTCTAATATATCTAACTGACTTATCCATTCATCCACTCATAATCTAACTACTGATAGAATCTAAATATGCAATAAAAAACACACATAACACAAATTTTACCGTGGTTCACCACCTCTTGGGATACGCCAACAAAGATATGTCTTCTTAGGCTCTTTTATTAAGTTTCTGCAAAATATGGCGTTGAGCGCACTACATTTCTAATCATACAATCATGAAACAGGTTCAACAACCTCTTTGAGGTGGAAAAAATCACACCAATCTCCTCATCATGTGATATAACCCTCAATATCTGGCTATTTTAATCTTCTACAGCTCAACAACTTACAAAAATCATATCAAAATTGTTTGGAACCTTTCCCACGGTCCCAAAACCCAAACAACAATGAACCAAAAACACACCAACCCCCAACCTAGACCTCCTAGGTTCTTATTTATACTAATTTACAAGATTTTTAGCTATTACAATATATTACCAAAACCCTAACCCTAACATGGTTAGGTATTCTTATGTGCATGCCTTGCATGCATTCCTCCTTTGCATGCGGCTTTCCCTCGCACGTGTTGCTTTTCCTTGCAGTTGTTCTTCTCCAAAATTGGATTTTAACTTCCAAAAATAGACCTTACCTCAAAATAGTCCTACTCCCAACACTTATGAGTGATTAGGTCCAAGTGACCGGAGAACAGAGACAAAGAAGTTAGTTGCAAATAAGAAGTTATATAGAACAATGGCACCACCCAAGGCAAGAATGGCATCAACATTAGCACCAAAGAAACAACATAGTAAGCCACCAGTAGTATTGGTACAGGAAGAGACTCCAGGAGTATCAGCAACAGATCCAAGTTTGACCAAATTTCCAAAGGAATACATACGGCCATGGAAATTGTTAGTGAAGTCGGTCCACTTATAGAAGGAAGCAAAGTACTCGCTTGTGGAGCCAGAAATTCCACTACGAGTAATAGTCAAAGAAGACATTCTAAGTGAAGTGACGAGTCTGAAGTTCACATATCATGAACTGTCAGATGAGAATAAGTTCCCATACTTATCCTCAAACAAATATTCGAGGACATTCATCGATATAGAGACACCATTTATTAGATTTGAGCCAAAGACATGGGCAACAGGATTGGAAAAATTGGGAATCATGAACTTTTTATAGATCCCGCATTTTGGTAGGAGCAACAAGATAAACACATGTGTGAATATGTTGTTAATTTTCGGTCATGGCGGATAGGGACGATTTTAGGGGCTAAATTTCACTCATGGGCTAATTTTCCATGCTTTTTCCAAAAAAAAGATTCGCTTTTCTAAAATTTATTATCCCAAATTCTATAGAATAAATTTATATTACCTTAAAAATAGCCGAAATTTCATAGAAGGTATATAAGATCCTTATAAATTTGAATATTTTTACAAAACTATCACCAACATTTTATAGTTTGCATATTAAGGACTAGTAATATTCACCAAGGTTTTTACATTTTAAGATAAATTTCCATCCTTAAAATGATCCCTAATGGTGGATACCTATGGTTGGATAGACATGTGTCTATAGATACATATTTGATCGTGTAGATCACATGGTTTACCACGGAAGGAGAGTACCTATTAATATTGTTTACAAACAAGTCAAATGAAAAAGCATTGTCGGAGAAGATAAAGGAGAATTTTGGCATATTCAGAGCAGCGCGCGGACTCGACATATCAAGCATCAATGAAAATTGCATCAAGTTGGAAAAAAAAGTGTTATCTTGAAAATTACTAAGAAAGTGTCACAGAGATCAAGTTTCGGCAGGAGCGATAGCAACTGTAGAAAAGTGTGTCGAAGGTGTGCAGATGAGCTGGGCAACTTTCCTAGTCAACTAGTTCCAGACAGATTGTAGAGAAGAGAAAGACAAAGGTATGGATTTTCACTATGCATGGTTATTAATATTAATCGTATTAATGGCATGGAGGGAGTCAGAGGACTCACAATGTTTTTCAAAAATCAATAAGCCATGCTTAGCATAAAGGTACATGAACTTGTGGCATACTGCACATAAGGAGAGACAACTAGACAACAATATTCACTTATATATCTATAAGGAATCCATTAGGAAAATAATTCAGAGGAATCCGCTCATACCACCAAAGGTGGTAGAAGCATACAGTCTAGTTACGTGATTTAAGGCAGGGCACCATCACATGTATATCCAAGCAAAGAAGGATCCAAGTCAGGAATGGTTTCCTACAAGATACCAGGTAACTAAGGAAGAGATGGGACACATAATGGAAGATTGGGATGATTATTGGAAGATCCCACAACACAAGAAAATGAAAGTTGTAAGGGAACCAACCATTCAAGCCTCACTGAATATGACTTGGAAAAACCTGCATACCAAGTTAAGGAAGGGATAGATGAATCTTTTGAGCACATGAATAAACAACAAGAAGAAAGTCATTCGAATGTGCAAGTGCAGATTGTTGCGCTGTGGAAATTTTTGGAGACCACAAGACTCACACCAGTAAAAACAGGACAACAAGGGTAGAAAGAGAATACATTGTAGACAATTGAGCTGCAACATATGACATCTATAGTATCAAGGGAAAGATGAGTCATGAGCATAGCGAATGGATCCTTAGAGTTTCCGATGACAGAGTTGAAAGATAAATCCAAGGAACTAAGTCATATTGAATTAGTGCTATCTCATTTGTTGGTCGAAGTCTTATATGGAATAAAAATGAGTGTGACAGATGAACTTCAATTTCACAGAGTGTCAACCTCGACAAAGTTGACAAAGACAGTCACAAATAAATACATATTGAAAGAATAATATGACCAACTTAGGTTGGAATGGAACGAGCTTGCACAATAGGTAGATAGAGTGAAACATGTGATCCAAGGGGTGTATAACATTATTCCAAAAGTAAATAGGGAGGAAGACACCCCATTGGATGAATAGGTGATAAATCTTATCGAAGCCATTAAGGGATTTCACACTAAGAACAATGACTTAGAAGCATGACAAATACCAAGCACTCTCTTGGAGGAAAGGGAGCAAAGAGATAAGTTGGCGACCACAAATTTAGAGAATATCATAAGCCTAGAAGCATAATGTGCAAAATTGTATGCAAAAATCACAGGAGCTTGCACACAGCTCATTGAAGACGTGGATTTGCATGCGATTGGCCATAATTTACAAGTTGCATAGGACAAGGCGTAGAAGTTTAAGGAAGCAATGAGTACATTACCATCAGCAGAGATCGTAACAATAATGGAATAAAACTGAAATATATACTCATAAATGAATCAACTAAGGGTGGAGTAGCAGGCTCATGCACAGAAGATCAAGACCTTGCATGAAGAATACTACAATATGGTAGTGGAATTACCAACTACTCAAGGTCTAGTAAAGTAGAAAGTCCAGGAAAGTGCTGAAAATTTGAAGACTCATATCACTATAGATATGGCCAAGGAAATTGTGTAGCAAGAAACCAAAGTAAAAGAAAAATTTGCAACAGCCAGAGATATATTACATAAGTTTTTAGAGACATGGAAGAAGGCATGAAGTGGCTCGGGATGAGCCACATGTGAGTTTTGGGGGCCTGTTGGAGCAAGATATTTTGGATAAGTTTTGGGAATTGTAGAGAAGTGGACCGTGCGACATTTTGGCAAAGGAGAAGTGCACGTGGAAAAAAAATAGCACATTTTAAGGAGTTAGCGCACAAGAGGCGGAAGTTAGTTAGGCGTTTTGGGACATTTTGTCCACATTGTGACGGGCTAAGCCCTATTGTAAAACTATAAATATGTAATGGTTTTTGGGTAGAAGGTAATCAATAGGTGAGAGTTGAGAAGTTGGATAGTGGCTCGTATCGTTGATTGTTTGGTTGAGTTTTCAAGTATAAGTTGAGTTGAATATTAGTCGAGAGGTATGTGTGCACTATAGCATAGAACGTCTTGGGAATGTTTGGGTTTTTAATGGATATTTATGTATGAGCGTGGTGCACATGAATGTAATGGAAGTTATGAATGAATGAATAAGAAGCCAATAGTTGTGGGCATAGCCCAGTTTGGGGTGAACCGCGTTAAACCTTGTGTTCTAAGGTGAATGTTGTTATGATATGCTTTCATATTATGTTTAATGTGTACTTATGGTGAATGGTTAATATACATATGTTAGATCTATTAAATGGTTCAACGCATATGATGAATGGTTAAATGAATCTATTATAGATCGTAGTATTGATATGGTTTCACACACAAAACATATGAATGAATGTTAAGTAAATAGTAATGAATGAATGCCTCATATTCCCCCATGACTACAGAAACCTGGTTCTTGCAGTCCCCATAGGTGCCTCGGGTGAGACTTCGCTTGCTTGCAGGTGATGCCAAAAGGGACAGTATCTTGGAATTTGTTGGTGAATTAATGTTTAACCCCGGGTCTACGCAGTACATGCCAACAAGGATGAAATAGGTGATTGTTCAGCATATGATGGGACTTCATATCTACATATTTTTCTCGTTGATATGGAGGATAAGGTTGCGGAAGAATAGATAATTTTAGCACTCGACATAGCTTTGAGATCTACCCATGCTAGATTGCGGGTCAATCATAAAGGAACTCTTTCTTCTTGGGATGAGGCTATATTTTTCATACAATATCGCTTCCTTCCTCCTTCACAAGTCAGTCAGTCAAACGAAGATTGGAAGATGAATAGTTAGATATTAACTATGGAGACATATGATGTTTTTTTTTATCCAATTAAGCATATTGAGTATTGTCTTAGGGTGTGGGAAGATGTACAACTACGATCTCATTTATAGGTACTTCAATTCTTTCATTCTTTGGGGACGATTATGAAATCCTAGTATGTGCATAAGGAGCCCCGGAGATCGACTACATGCTAGAAGGTACTACGAGATCATTTTTGTCATGATTTTTCCTTTTCTGGTAAGTCATTCAAAATCACAACTATATTGCAACAAATTAAGAAAATGTTGTTTACTAATTAATTCAAGCCCAAATATCCCCCTATTATTTGTCCTTAGCATAAATACCTTATTCATTTTAGCCTTTACCCATCACTTGCAATAATACCTATGGCTTGCAACAAGGTTGACAAAGATCCTAAAGATCTTGAAGACCTAGAGGGGCTTAGACATTTGACCTTTAAGGAATATACAGGAACAAGAGAAGTTAGAGACACTCCATTCAGAATGTTAGTGGTTCATATACTCAGCCTTTGAAGCTACAAAAGATGAATATTTGGAGTGAAGAGCATCCTAAGCTAGCTTTTATAGGAAACTACTAGGATGAACAGGCTATGATAGAGATCTGGGTCCTATTTTAGGAGTATGAGGATTTGTTTCCAAAGAAATTTTTAGAACTTAAGGGAATTAAAGGAGATCTAGGAGAAGTGAAAATATAATTAAAACCAAATTCTAAACCAGTCAAACACATACCCTATCGCTTGAATCCCAGGGTCAAAGATAAGGTCAAGAAGGAAATTGATACAATGTTTACAGCTAGATTAATATTACCTATAGATAAATCCTAGTAGATCTGTCCAATTGTCATATAGAAAAAGAAAGGCATTGAAGACATAAGAGTTTGTGTGGACTATAGAAGTTTGCACTCAACTTGTGTGCATGATCCTTTCCCTACTCCATTCGGTGATGAAGTACTTGATCATGTGGCAGGAAATGAAGCATATTCCTTCACTGATGAATTTTCAAGATATCATCAGGTCTGAATTGTGGAAGAAGATAAAAGGAAGACCACTTTTACTATTGAGTGGGCTCTTTTGCTTACAAATTCATGCCCTTTGGGTTTAAGAATGCTCTTGTTGTCCTTTCTATGATTTTTATTGTTTCCTTTCAAGACA
Organism: Picea engelmannii; assembly: GCA_009831015.1. Lineage (NCBI taxonomy): Eukaryota > Viridiplantae > Streptophyta > Pinopsida > Pinales > Pinaceae > Picea > Picea engelmannii. The sequence continues at coordinate 68,279 of ML832254.1, read as the reverse complement.
TTATCCATAAGTTTCTTGAATTTTAAATGGACAACTAGACTGTGTACATCCTTCTGAAGGAACACATAGGTTTACTACGGTTAATGTTTGAACATTGAAAAAAGTTACAAATTTCATTGAATCAGAAGAAATGTATTTTTTGTGTGTATTTTGGAAATTTTTTGGGACATGTTGTGTGTAGGGAAGGAGTTCTAGTTGCTCCTGCAAAGTTTTTTTTATTCTTAGTATTCCTCCCCCTACAAATACTAAGAAATTGTGATCCACTCTCGGTCTGTTGGCGGGCATATGTGAACACACCGTCAACTGTGAGGGAAAGCTCAGTTCCAATTTGTCTAAATAACCTAAGGCATTTGGGATGACTCACCCTAACAAGTTGTACACCTTCATTGGCTGATAAAGGGATCTAATATAAACTATAAAATAAAATAACTAACTAATTATCTATTGTATATATACGTTGTATATATACAAAGTGTACAAATATACAGATTGCAAGATTTGCGAGAAACCTTGGAAACTAATTTTATAAAAGAGAACCAAATCTCAGGCAAAATGTGAAGAGATATAAGATTAATTACTAATCTACTTTTACCTATGAAAATAAAAGAAAAGAAAAGAGTGAATGTAGATGATAATAATATGACTTAGATAAGCAAAGTATTTAAGTTTAAAAGTGAATCTACTTTCATAATGAAAATATAAATTAAATAATAAAAGAAGATAAACTACTAACCTAAAATTGGCCAGTATTAAAAGGTAAATTGTGGTTGTGCCTTCATGTATTAAAATTCTCCAGTAACCTGCATGTTAAGAGAAATCTATAGAAGACAGTTGTATAATTATAAGACTATGAAAATTCCAGGAGAATGACACTTCACTTGACAATTCAAATCCCATTCATGATACAGAAAGGACAAATTTTGTACAGTTGATCCGAGGTGAAGATATAAGTGACAATTTGCAATAAGAAATAAATTTCAATTGGACAAACAGATATTTGCAAACTCGAAATATATGAAGAATCTCAATACAGTTCAAGATTTGCATCAAAATAATACAATCACCTAAAACTAAACAATTTGGGATCATGGAATATTAAAGATTGAAAGAATTAATATATAAATGAAGCAATTAACATGTATTGACAAAACACACTAAAGCTAATTTTAATCAATTCATAATCAATTACTTTGAATAATATGAACCATAACTCAAGATATCATAATGTAAACAACATTTTTTGACTTACAGGATGAAAGCCTTAAGTAAAGCATAATTCTATATTCCTCAAACATATTCAGTAGTCCATCTCCCAGAATTTTCATCCTCCTTCTCTTAGAAATCTACCTCTTTTTAAACAGTAGTATGGATTGATCCTCATATCAACATGATAGAGGAGAATCCTTCAAAAAAGAAGATGTTTTTTAATAGTATATCTTAACCTTTACTTAAAATAGAGAAGTCTGAAGATAAAATAGAAAATTGTTACAACAACTATAACAAAGTTGGTTGACACAACAATGAAGATTCTAACATTTTGCTCAAGAACTAATCCCACATTATTTTAGGAAAAAATAAAATCTTGAAATCATCTGATTATCTTGATGAAATCTTGCAATCTCCCCGTGACCTTTCAAAACAATATAATTAATTAAAACTAATATAAAACCAATTAAAACCTATCTACAGAATCTCAGATTCTGCAGCTTGTCTATAAAAATAAAATAAAAATAAACTAAATTAAAACAAACCAAAAACTAATTACAATATTCGCTCTACCAAGAAGGAGTCTAGAGGTTTAAGGCAGGGTTTCCCCCTCTCCCCCTTACTCTATGTGATCATGTCAGCATATCTAAACAAGATCCTTGAATGGGAAAGTGAAATTGGCAACATCCCTAGAATAAAAATCGCTCTAGGAGTAAAAAGATTAAACCACTCTCAATTTGCATATGACACAATTCTTCTAAGCGGCGCTTCCAAAATTTTGGCCAGAAGAATCCTCCAAGTCCTGGATACCTTCCTTATCATCTCGAGAGGTACTCTAAACAAAGAAAAATGTCAAATCTATACCTGGAATGTCTCGACAATTATCAGAGCTGGAACAACTCAAATCATGCGATTTTCCATTACCCAATGCTGGATATCCTTCAAGTATTTAGGCCTCCCCATTTTCATCAAATCACTTCTCAGAGAATTTTGGCACCACCTCATCCAAAAGATCATGGAAAAGATGGAAAATTGGGGCTCACGATGGCTAAACCCAGCTGGCAGGGTGGTATTGATCAAGGCTTTTCTCTCATCCCTTCCCATGTACCAATTCTCTACCCTTCTCACCCCAAAGAGAATTCTTAAAGCAATACCCCAGCTCCTCCGCAAATTTTTGTGGCAAGGGAATTCAAACCACAAAACACTTCACCTGGTAAACTGGGAAATGGTCACCCAGCCAAAAACAAAGGGAGGTCTGGGTATCAGAGACCCGAAAACCACTAATTTTGCAATGGGAGCCAAAATCTTGTGGAGGCTAATCTATGGGCATAATGACTGGTGGAAACAAGAAATCATAAACAAATACATACTAGGTAAAAGAAAAATAAGTATGGACAATCCACAAACTCCCCAAGCAAGGTCCCAAATATGGAAGGTAATAAAGGGATCTGCCCCCTTCTTCAGAGATCACCTATCCTAGATCTCGAGCAATGGAAAATCAATAAATATCTGGCAGGATTGGATCTTTGGGGTGACCTTCAACCGCAACGATGAAAATCTCATGGAACTAAAATGTTGGATGTTAGGCTCGAGCAAGCACACCCTCTATGATATTTCATCCTGGAACGACAATGGCAGCTGGAGATACTGGAACTTGGGGGATATTCCGCAACACCTAAAAGGACAGGCTCACTATATGATCACGCTTCTAAAAGGGGCAACGCCCATTCAAAAAACCCAACCAGATAGTAGGGGTTGGGGGAACAAGGGATACTCAGTCAAAGAAGGATACATCCATATCCTTGATCGCATGGGTGACTACCAACCGTCAAAAAAATGGAGAAATATCTGGAACCAGGACTCCCTCCCCAAAATCATCTTCTTTTGTTGGACTCTAGTCCATGACAAAATCCTTGCCGGGGATAACCTCATGAAAAGAGGCTTCCTTGGCCCCTTCATCTGCCCTCTTTGCCAAAATATCCAAGAGAATATCAGTCATTTTTTTTTGGAATGCCCTTTTGAAAAAAAGTGTTGGGTCCTAGCCTTCAAGGATCTTGCTAGAATTATAAGATGGACTTCCTCTCCCTAACCCAGCTTGGGAAACTTGGACAAGTACTACCGGGGATCCTTCAAGGACAAGCCAGTTCTGAATTGCATTTGGGGAGTGCTACCAAAATTTATTTGTTGGTAGATCTGTATAACAAGAAACAGGAAAATTTTCTAGGGCAAGGCCTCTCCCCCTCAAACAGTAGCTGCTAAAGAAAAGTTGATACTCTCTAAATCCATAAACTCAACAACTCTCAAAATCGAAGACTCAGCAAATTGGACTGTTCGGGAAAGAGACTGGATGTCAAGCTTCAATCTTGGGACTTATAAGCATACCAAAGAAACAACAAGATCAAGTTGGTAGCTTCATAACATCCTCAACATAGACCTTTGGATCCAAAAGCATAAAATCCATATTCTCTGCTTCAATGGTGCCTCAAAAGGAAACCCAGGGGAGGCATGTGCACGAGGGATTCTTTACGATCCCAGGGGAAAAACAACTTCTCACTGCCACTGGAATCTAGGGACAAAAACCAACAACAAAGTTGAGTCCTACGCACTTTTAAAAGGGATCCAACTAGCTCAAACCAAGGAAATTTGAGAGCTTTTTGTCATAGGGGACTCTAACACCATAATAATATTGATGGTCAAGGGAACTAACCCCAAATATCCAAGTGTTATAAGCCTAATTTGCACCCAGCCTGCATACCTGGCCTCAGGCCCTACTATTTGCCAATTTCTTGAGCCAAGCTCTTCTAAAAAGCCCTCTTTTTTTAGCCATATGCACCCTGGCCTTCTACAGGCCACGTTTTCACTCAATGCATATGCATGCAAACCTTCTACAGCCTGTGTATACTAAAAAAAGAAAGAAAAATGGAAAGTTGCAGATGGGAAACAGAGTTTCGGGAAATTTCTAAAACCTTTTGACTTCCTATGGCCAGTCATTCAACCAGATAACTACCTATAAAAGAAGGGGTAGGGGTCCCATTTAGAAAATAAGAAGAAGAGTATAGAAAATCTACCCAAATTTATTCCCCCTTTGCCCTAATTTCCTACAATTATATTGTGAGGTTGAGTAGTTGGTGCATTGTGAAGAGGAGCCTAGGACCAGGTTCGAGGAGCAGTGCCAGCCACATATTGTAAGTTTACTCTTGTGAAGATTAATAAAAAAAGGAATACATCTTTTCATCCCACCACATCATGTGTTCAAATTGTTTATTTATTTTATGATATTGTCACATCTAACCCAACAATTAGTATATGAAATGCATGTTTGCAGCTCTTTGTTTGTCCATGTGTGAATGCAGGTCATCTTTGGGAGGAGGCTTGCAGTCAAGGAGCGAGTGAAAGCGAAGGGATCGACATCAAATGAAGGATTTAAGGTAGAGTTACCTAATCTTGTTTGCACCTTTGTATTTCATGAATGTGGGATTTTGTGTTGGGAGAATAGGAAAAAGTAGAGGCCTTTAAATGGTCATTTTCTGCATGCATGATTAGATCCCATAAATGCTAAGTCTGTAAGAAGGATTTCCCACTCACATCAAAATTGGCAACTCCACTGGGGTGTCTCTAGGGTTCTTTGGGGATTTTTTATTGAGTATTTTGAAATTGGTTTTATTGCCTTTTTTGAGTTTCTGCAAGAAGTTTGAGTGTTCAGGAGTTCTGGTTCTCAATACCAGTCTTCCTTGCTCTACTTACTAGACTATTTCTTTTATTTTTTTGAGAGTCTTAAGAGGCATACGTGCCCTATAGTGGGACAACCCACATATGCATGTGCCCTACCTTTACGCAGCCTACATATGTACGCTTGTTGATTAAGTGTTAGCTGCGTGTCAGAGAACCCAGCAAATCCTTCTCAAAAAGAGGAAGTCATCCTCTCCCCTGCATAAGTGATCATTCTCAAGGATCTTCTCGGTCCTTCTAGGTCTCTTATTGAATAGTCCATACTCAGGTAAAAACCTCAGGATTATCTTTGTTTCGTTATATTTTTCTTGCCTCTTTGCATCAAAGTAAGTTTTTTTTTTTTTACCTTTAAGGGGTGTTGGCGTTCAATACCAGTATCCTCTGTTGAAGCTTAGCTAATTCTTTTCTTTTTTTGAAGGATTTCAGAGGCACACACGTCCTACAGTGAGCCTGCCTGTGTGCACATGCGCCCTTCCCTTCTACATCTCGCATATGCATGCTAGTTGTTGAAGAGACAGTTGCGTACTTGTCCAGAAAAGTTTTTGGAGGCAGTCATCCTCCTACCTATCAAGTTTTACTTCCCAGGGTCTTTCTTTTCTGAATGTGGTCTCTGTCATAGCATTTTAGCCTAGGTATGGACTCTATTATGACTTTCTTTTTCATTCAAAGTCTTCTTTTGTTTCTTTGTTAGGTTTTTGATGAGATAGTGAATCAGTCTGATCTACCTTCATGGTTGTCAGTATCTCCCCAAGGTCAGTGGTTGGCCAGAAACTTTTCTTGGCCTTGTCTTGTCTTAGATTTTTTACCATTTTTTCTTCAAAAAAGGAGAAAGCTTCCAGCTTTAGTTTTTCTTGTTTTTTGAGGCACAATTAAAAAAAAAAAGTAGATATTTTCTTTGCCTGGTTAAGTAGTCAAGTGTTTTCACAGATTATCAGGAAAAATTTCATTTTCATAAGTTCTTGGTTGATTGACTTAGGACAATAAGTATCTCGTAGTCGAGTGAAAGCCTATTTTCAGTTTTCTGTCAAAAGATCTTAGAAAGAAATTTTGAAAAGTTGGTTAAAGTAAATTCTTTTTGAAGAAGTAGTCTTTTTTAAATCACTTTGCATGTTCTTCTTTTCGTCACTATAAAACATCATTGGTTTCATTATCATCTCCTATGAATTTAAAAACTACCACTAAAATAAACATTTAAATAAAATATTTTATACTTTATGTTTTGTAGGGTACACCAACAAGTCTAGGACTAGAGCCTTGATTTAGGTTGGAGAGGAAACTCTTCAAGGCTACCAAACACAAACATAAGAGTTTGAGCTAGGGAGTGTTCAAAGTCTAGTTATCGTGAAAGTTGTCTGGGACCCCCCTCTAACATAGGGGATAAACACGAGGTCACGTGTGGAAAGGTAGCAGAGATAATCCCTCCAAAACCGGACCAAGCGTAGTGGGGAACGCATATAGAGGGCTTGTCTTGGGATTTTGTCATTAACACTTGAAACAAAGTTTTGTGGGTATCAAATCCATTCGATGTCCTCAATTGTCTTTTGAAACACTTACTCTCGATACCCTGGATAGGTTTCGGGCTTGATACCCTGCTCATTGCGGTCCACCCGACGGTCGACTATACCCACCTGACAATTGTTCGTGAGCTGGCAACCTAGTTGCCTATCATTATAGTGACTTACATAGGTGACCACAGGGGTATACCATGGTACCTAGGACAGACATCGAGCCACACTTTGTAGATTACAACCAGAGGGTGCTTCTGTATTAGAGTTTCACTTGCACTGGTAAGTTGCTCTAGTGTTGGTTGTTGTAACTATTCTTCCAACTAGATAGTGACTTCCTGTTTTATCTCATAGGATATTTTTGATAGAGTGTGTTTGTTTCTCAATCGGTTAGAAAGGCCTTATTCTGTCTCTAATATTCTCACACAATGGAGGATCAGGAGCTCCGTCGGTCGCGAAGTTTTCTTGGCTTATAATCAGTCAATCTGGATCCACCCCCACCGCCGCTAAGGTGGAAGCTAGACCATCAAGGGTTGTTTGAAGAAACTGGGCCACGAGTAACTGTGTCCAACCCACCTTTGAGAGAATAACATCTCATCCTAGAGGAGCCAACCATTACTGACCTTGGAGCACAAGCTCTTGGTCCTAAAAACCTTCCAATTACAGATCTTTCGGCGCCCGTTGTTGTACAGGTCTATCCTTATGAGCATTTGGAAGTATCCCAAACAGAGATGGAACCAAATCCCACTTACAGAATTAGCATTGAAGGGCTCTAATCATGCATGCAAAAAATGACCATTTAAAGGCCTCTGCTTTTTCCTATTCTCCCAACACAAAACCCCACATTCATGCAATACAAAGGTGCAAACAAGATTAGGTAAATCTACCTTAAATCCTTTGTTTCATGTCGATCCCTTCACTTTCACTCACTCCTTGACTGCAAGCCTCCTCCCAAAGATGACCTGCATTCACACATGGACAAACAAAGAGTTGCAAACATGCATTTCATATACGAATTGTTGGGTTAGATGTGACAATATCATAACATAAATAAACAATTTGAACACATGATATGGTGGGATGAAAAAATTATTCCTTTTTGTATTAATATTCACAAGAGTAAATTTACAATATGTGGTCGGCACTACTCCTCGAACCTGGTCCTGGGCTCCTCTTCACAATGCACCAACTACTAAACCTCACAATATAATTGTAGGAAATTGGGGCAAAGGGGTGACAAATTTGGGCAGAGCTTCTATACTCTTGTTCTTCTTTTCTAAACGGGACCCCTACCCCTTATTTTATAGGTAGTTATCTGGTTGAATAACTGGCCATAGGAAGTCAAACAGTTTTAGCAATTTCCCGAAACTTTGTTTCCCATCTGCAACTTTCCATTTTTCATGATTTTGTCAATATACTCGGGTTGTAGAGGGCCTGCATCTGTATGCATTGAGTGCACATGTGGGTTGTAGAAGGCCAGGGTGCGTATGGATCAAAAAAGAGGGATTTTTAGAAGAGCTTGGCTCAAGAAATTGGCAAATAGTAGGGCCTGAGGCCAGGTATGCAGGTTGGGTGAAAATTAGGCTTATAACACCAATTTTAAAGCAAATTCTGGATAGAACCCGGCTGGTCTCTAGAGAAAGCAAAATCACCTTCTATCATATTCTTTGGGGCAACAATAGCGAAGCCGACAAGATGGCCAATGTAGCAATAGGGACAAATCTTGGCACCCTCAGTATTGACGGAGTCTCAACCCCAACCCCCCTCTACTAATGAGCACCTAGAAATGAAAAAAGGCCACCCAAAGAAGCCCCTTTCTCTAGGGCCCAAGCAGAACCCACGGGCACATGGGGAATAATTTTCATAGCCACGCCCAAATTATGTGTTAAGGTCCTAACCCGCACATAGGTAGATCAATGTATTCTGATGTAATAAAGGTCAATATTAATAAGGCCTTTCAATAAAATAGAATAATGTGGATGTAAGAAGACCTAATA
>ML832254.1:25777-56858 GCA_009831015.1 Picea engelmannii | reverse complement strand
AAGAGTCCGACATTCCCAAGATGGCCTTTCACACTCATGAGGGCCACTACGAGTTTTTGGTCATGCCCTTTGGTTTGTGTAACGCCCCCTCCACCTTCCAGAGCCTCATGAACCATGTCTTCCGCCCTTTTCTCCGTCATTTTATCTTGGTTTTCTTTGATGATATCCTCATATATAGCAAGACCTAGATAGACCATCTTACTCATGTGGATCAAGTTCTCAGCCTACTCTCTCAGCACCATCTTTTCTTGAAACAGTCCAAATGTTCTTTTGGTGCCTCCGAAGTAGAATACTTGGTTCATCTAGTGGGAAAGGATGGCGTCAAGGTGGACCCGAAAAAGATTGAAGCTATGCAAGACTGGCCGCACCCAAAGTCTCTCAAAATCTTGTGTGGATTTTTGGGACTCACGGGGTATTATCAAAAGTTCGTTAAGAACTATGGAAATATTGCAGCACCTCTCACAAATCTCCTCAAAAAGAACTCTTTCACTTGGACCCCAGTAGCTACGCAAGATTTTCAAACCTTGAAGACGACCATGTGCACCACTCCGGTTCTGTCCCTTCCCGACTTCACAAAGACCTTTTTTTTGGAATGTGATGCCTCAGGGAAATGAATTGGTGCTGTCCTTATGAAAGAGGGTCGACCTTTGGCCTTCACTAGCAAGCAACTGTCTGAAAAGAATCTGGGAAAACCCATTTATGAAAAATAAATGTTGGCGATTCTGCATGCCGTTGAGTTGTGGCGTCCATATCTCTTGGGGAAACGCTTCCAAATTAAGACAGACCATCAAAGCCTCAAGTACTTTTTGGAACAACGCATTTCTTCCCAGGAACAACAAAAATGGGTGACTAAGCTCTTTGGATATGATTATGAGATCATTTACAAGAAGGGCAAAGATAATTTCGTGGCAGATGAACTGTCCCAGAAATATGAAGACGAAGGATCCCTTTTTTCTCTTTCCTTCATTGTACCTGATTGGCTCCAAGATGTGCGCCAGGAATGGCTTCAAGATCCCAAAAGTTCACATCTGATCCAGCTACTGCAGAACAAGGCTTCAGCTCCCCTAGGGTACTCCTGGCTCCAGGATGAGCTTCAATACAAAGGTCGCTTGTATTTAAGTAAACAATCCAAGCTCAAATCCACAGTGCTTTCTGAGCTTCATACTACACCCACAGCGGGGCACTCAGGGTTCACCAAAACATATGACCGAGTCAAACGTTCTTTTTTTCTGGGATGGTATGAAATAGGACATCCGTAAGTTTGTTGCTAAATGTGAGGTGTGTCAATGCAACAAGGGAGAAACAGTCAAATCTTCAGGCACCCTCCAACCGCTTCTGATTCCCCCTGCCATTTGGAAGGATATCTCTATGGACTTTATCACAGGCTTACCCAAATTGGGGAATAAATCATTCATAATGGTGGTGGTGGATCACCTTTCCAAGTATGCTCATTTTTACGCTCTTCCCCACCCATTTACTGCATCCATGGTGGCTCAAATTTTCATGGACCAGGTCTTCAAGCTACATGGCATGCCACACTCTATTGTTTCTGATCGAGACCCAACTTTCACAAGCAATTTTTGGCAAGAATTGTTTAAGCTACAAGACACATAATTGCATCTCAACTCAGCTTATCATCCCCAAACGGATGGTCAAACGAAATTTGTCAACAAGTGTTTGGAAACATATCTGAGGTGTTTTGCCTCTGAAAAACAACACCAATGGGCTCAATGGTCACCCCTCGCTGAATGGTGGTACAACACTACATACCACACAGCCACTCGCATGACTCCTTTTGAAGCAGTATATGGACAAAATCCACCTTCAGTTCTCTCCTACTTACCGGGTACCTCGAGGTCCAGGCGGTTGACCAAACACTTACAGTCCGAGAGGATATCCTTTGTACCCTTAAAGAAAACTTGGTCAGGGCACAAAATAGGATGAAGCAGCAAGCAGATCAAGGTCACTCGGAACGTCAATTTGCAGAAGGGGACCAGGTGTTTCTGAGACTGCAACCATATAAGCAAACTTCCCTCAAGGTCTAGCAGTGTCAGAAGCTAGCACCCAAATTCTATGGCCCTTACACAGTTCTCAAGTGTGTGGGACAAGTTGCATATCAGTTAGCTCTGCCCAGTCAGTCGAAGCTACATCCTGTTTTTCATGTTTCATGCTTGAAGAAGGTGATTGGAACCAGGTGCCAAATTCAAACCAACCTTCCAGAGTTAGCTGAAGAAGGATCCATTTGGATACAGCCAGAATCAGTTTAGGACCAGCATGAGCGTCACCTGCATCAGAGAACCATCAAGGAAGTGCTAGTACAGTGGAAAGATATGACTCCAGCAGATGCCACTTGGGAACCAGCTACCATTCTGCAGTAGTTTCAACATCTCAAGCCTTGAGGACAAGGTTGTTTTTAAGGGGGAAGACATGTTAAGGTCCTAACCCACACATAGGTATATCAATGTATTCGGATGTAATAAAGGTCAATATTAATAAGGCCTTTCAATAAAATAGAATAAGGCGGATGTAAGAAGACCTAATGGAAGCTTCCGCTTCTAGAAGGATCTTCCTCTAGATGCTTCTCTCAATAGACATATTTAGTATAAGTAAGGGGCAAGGGTATGTGAACCCTAGCTTGGAGATTATTGTAACAGAGCGCTGCTTGACTAGAGGTTTCCCCCTCGAAGAGGACTGTGAACATTTCTTTCTAAATCAAAGTGTTTTTCTATTGCTATTTCGTATATCATTTCTGTGTATTCTGAAGATTATGCTGGATATTTTATTGTTATTCTGCCATTTCTAGCATTTTATTTTTGTTCTGCATATTTTATATATCTGGTATCTTGCATTATGAGGGAAGGGGTCGTCTCCACACACTTGAAATTGGCCCCACCAAAGGAGCGTAAGGGAAGCCACAAAATATCAAGGTGGACTCTTGCAATCATCCACATGGACGAGAACCTTTGTAGGAAAAACCAGATGGAATACGCCTCACACGGACCACCCCTCCCGAGACTTTAAGGTAGCCATCTTTTCAGATAGATTGAAATATCTATTTCACATGTGAAATCTAGACTCCTTGCCTCATCTGTGTGGATTTGTAGTACAGGACTCTCACCTCCCTCGTCATTGCAGCTCCCCTAGCATCAGTTGCACTTCCACTCTCCCCTCCATGGCATCGACTGGTACAATATTGAGGACTCCTCCCATGAACCCATAGAAAAGTGTGCTATTCCCTCCCTCAGCAATCATGCAGCATTCCTTGTCTAGCATTTGGCTTTCATGGGTAATCCCCTCTGTGCATTTTCTCTTTTGGACCCTCTTGATACTTATTCCATCCCTCTCGCCACCTTTGCATTATTCTAGGATTCCACTGTGAGTTTTTTGCGTCTCCTTGTGCTTTGAACTATTCATCTTCAGAGCCTGGCATGCCCTCGAACTTCTTCACAATATCTTGTTTCTCTCCTGTCAAGACCTTCATCATTTAAGTGCTCCCTGGCTACCCCCTTTGCCCATTGCTCCTTGGCTTCTCAGATGAACCCCCAAGTTTTCCCTTAGGCTCACATCTATCTGAATTTCCCCCTTGGCATTATGCAAAACCCACAAGAGCCTACCAAGTCTAGCCTTTTTTCAGGCAATAGCAAAATGTAGCATACTACTGATGCTCAGGAAGACTCAGGTAGTTGGCCTGAGGACAATTGGGAGGTTGAATGTGGAGGGTGCAACAGCCTTCAAGAGAAACTGGGAGTGTTAAACACCAACCGTGCATTTGATATGGAGACATTATCTCAACATCACTTCCTGATAAGCAATCTTCAGGATGAAAGTGATGCTCAGCGAAGCCAACTCGAAACCAACCATCAGTATATTGACACTCTAATGCACAGACTGGACCAGATAGATGATTTGGATCCCCCCACAAGCAACTCGGACAATCAGCAAGGCTATTCAAGGAATGTCCAGTAAAACTTGATCAATCAAGTTCTAAACCTGAACGAGCCTCACCCAGACTTTAGAATGAATGTGCAGCAACCCAAGGTGGAGAAGGGTATCTAAGCTAGTTTTTCTTTAAGCTTAAACCTCTGTATGTATTGTCAAATTTCTTTTTTCAGTGGCTCCTACTGTCGGATTTACCCAGGAAACTTTTCATACGTATTTTTTGTAAATAAAGGGGGACGTAACTTACTATATGATCATTCTCATTTTTGTAATCACCTCTCTCCGAGAAGAACTCTGGCACGGTCCTCCAGGACTATTTTTTTGTAATACCAATGGATTTATCCACACCAATCAATATAATTTTTCCAGTTCTTATTAAAAAAAAAAAAGATTCACTCTACCAAGAATTACATGTTTGAAATTGAAGATGAGTACAAGGTGGATTCTAGAAAAATATTGACATTGGTGGATTTTTTAACAATGGTGTTTTAAGAATTCTTGTATATTTTATGTTCGTGAGAAGAACTTTGTTCCCATTTAGACAATAATTAAAAATTTTCCTTCCTCAACTCATTGATTTTCCTTCATGGTTGTTCTAGACACATTTGAACATAAGGAACACCTGAATAATACCTCTCAACCCATAACTGACAGTCATTACAATTCTCAGGATCTGAATACATTTTAGGATGTTGGTTATTCCTATCAGAGGGTTTTTTTCTGTTAAGGAATTACTCCTTAGAGCAGGACCAATACCTGTTAGGCTTTCAAATCCAAAGAGAAAAGGGTGGGAGTTACCAACGAAGTCAAAAGGGACTTACATGTTGGGATTTGATTTTTCATCTCACTTTTTCATAAGGAATTTCATGATCTTCAATAGCTATTGATTCATTTAACTTAACTTTTTATAAGAGAAGTTAAGTAGTGCTCCTATTTTGACATATCCTAACTGGCAAATTGACTTCAATGTTCACATTAATTCTTCAAGTACTACTCTTAGTGATGTTCTTGTGCAACTAGGTGAAGGTAACCTAGATCATCTTATTTATTTCACCAGTCGGAAAATATCATGGGACAAATGAAACTACACCGCCACAGAAAGGGAGGGATTAGTTGTGGTATATGCTCTACAGAAGTTAAAACACTACTTTTTGGGAGGTCATTTTGAATTTTTCATTGATCATTCAACTTTGAAGTATTTAGATAATAAGTCTGTGTTATAAGGAAGGATTTGCATATGGATTTTGTTGTTCTAAGAATTCTCCTTTGAAGTTAATGTCAAAACCGGAAAGATGAATGTTGGCTCTGACCACTTATCTCAGTTGGAGTTAAGAGAAGCCGGTGGAGCTGTAGATGAACAAATCCCAGATGCATAAGTATTTAAGATTGAAGTTGTTCCAAACTATCTCTCTGATATCACCCTCTTCTTGACTACTAGTGTCTTCCCCGATGGTTATTTCGCAACACAAAAGAGACATTTGGTGGTGCATGCAATAGACTACCATTTGATTGTAGGTCAACTATATAAATTGGGATTGGATAAGATTATTATAAGGTGTGTACTAGATCATGAAATTCTTGAAATCTTTTGGGAATGTCATAGTGTAGTTGTGGGAGGTCATGTAGGAGGGAAGGATAATACGCAAAAAGTACTTAGAGAAGGAACATGTTGGCCTACTATATTTAAATATGATAAATACTATGTTAGAGAATCCAATGTTTGTTAGAGGGTTGGTAATCCATCGCACAGGGATGAGTTTCCCTTACATCATATTCAGGCACTATAGGCCTTTGAGAAGTGGGTTGTTGACTTCATAGGACCTATTAATACACGAGAAAAATATTCAAAGGAAAGATACATCATTACTGTAGTAGATTATCTGACTCGATAGGATGGAGTTGAACATGTCAAATATTTTTCTATAGATACATTGGAAAGGTTTATATTCAAGAACATTATTAATCGGTTTGGTTGTCCTAGAAGCTGGACCAGTGACCAAGGTGTCCATTTCATCAGTGAGACAATTTCCACCCTTACTCAAGAAGTTTTAGTTCGGCATCAGAAGAGTAACATGTATCATTCACAAGCTAATGGAATAGTGGAGGCATTTAACAAAATTCTGGAGAAGGGGTTGACTAAATTTTGTTGCGCTAATCGCGATGACTATTGGCACAGGGGTAGGCATAGGGTTCAACGCTTACAACAATGCACCAACAAAACCCTAACCACTAGCCCTTTCGGCAACACCTGCGAAGCAGATGAAGTCTCACCCGAGGTAGAGGTAGGGGTGGTTGATGGACTCAGATGTATGCAACCTTAGCTGGGACACAGATCTGTGATTGTAACACCTTAATAGAGCACTTAGCAATTATAGTTCATTAATATTCAGTCTTATCTTACAATGCAGCTAAACCCTACTAATAGATCAGCGCAGTATTCACGCAGATCTAATAGAATCAAGCACTCAGCATACCAACATAGATCAGATCTAGCATTCATTCAGATTATTCAGCACTAAGCTATCACATTAGATCCTTCTAATCATATATTAGTGCACTAATCATTTAACCACATAAACAAAAGAACAACCATAAAGCACTAAGCAACCACAACACAGGGTATAAGTGGTTCACCCCCACCCTGGGGCTACATCCACCAACTCTTCTTCTTTATTTCTTTATGCTAATCTTCTACATCCATAGAGCCATGATATTTATGTGCACTCCACTAGATCCTCATTCCCTGAGTTATAGCACAAAGCCTCTTCATAGTCTCTTACAATCACTTGCACTTATCTATGCAAGTTCTCAACATAGCATGCACAAAGCACTTACAAGTTGCACTTAGCACAGTGTCTAGCCTCTCTTAGATCACACAGATTGAACTATTTCCTACATCGCCTAGGTTTCTATTTATACATTACAAAAAGGGCCTAAAAATGGGTAAACCCATGGGTTGACATCCCCATACCCGTTACATAAGCCCAAAACCCAAAAATCCCTAAAAAGGAGACGAGATCATGTGATCTCCGCTTCGACTTGCACTCTGCCTTTGATAGACTATCGAAGTTCCAAAAGTATGTCAAACATGACCAAGGATCCTCACAACTTGGTCAAGGGCCAACAGACCCCCAACACTCACCTGTGACTCGTCCTGAGTCACTCTGGTGTGGGTATATCTGCTTCAAAAGCCTCGAACTTAGCTCGATTTTCTTCGACCTGTTACTGCACCACGACCTCCTATTCAGTGAAATCTTGGATTACTGCTTCGTTGACAGGTCCCTCTAAATGTTGTTTAGCTGTAGTGATGACTTGCTCCAGTTCTGCTCCTCAGCCTTCAATCTCTGTGAATAGTTGGCAAGCCTCATCTTGTGTTGGTTGGAGCCTCTGAGTCGCTTCCATGAATTTTCTCTGAATGGTGTGGACCTGTTGTTGAGCAGTGCACTATTCTTGGGATCACTTCATCCTCTCAACGATTGACAGGGGTGTTAACTGTGCATGTATTGTTTTCTCTTGCTTCTTTGCCTCTTGGAGTTGTGACTCCAATCCCTTCAGTTCAGGATCCTCAGTGAGTCACTCATAAGTCTAAGCACTATGATCGCTTAGTTGTTTACATTCCATGGTGAGGGCCTTGATTCTCTCAACTACACTTTGAGTAGTTGCTTCTCTTTGATCTCGTACATTCAACGGAGTGTCAGGCATTGTTCATAGCTCTAATTCTGATATTCTTTGTTGAAGCTGTTGGATCACTTCCGTGAGTTTCACTACTTGATGCTCCACTCAGTATTCTACCTTTAGCTCTAATCCCATCACAGAGTGAAGTGCTATGATGATTGCTTCTTTAACTCCAAGCTGCTATGCGAGCAACTTCTCTTTCTCCTGTTGGATTTGTGCTTTCTCCTCTTCAAACTTGGTTTGAAGTTCATCCTTATCCTTTTGTGCAACCCCGTGTTGCTTTACCATTTCTTCTTGGGCTTGTTTTAGGTTCATTTTGGCCTGGTCTTTCTCATCTTTTTCTCGACGAAGGTGAGCTTCAGTCACATCATCTAGTCTACAAAGTTGGGCATGCTCATCTCCCAACTCTAGTTCTTCTGATGGCAGGGGCACAGTGGATACTACACGACTAGCTTGAAGGTCTTGTTGTACCCCTACAAGTTCAACCTCGATCGTGTCGTACATATCCTTCTACTTGGATTCATGTTTCTGCAAGATGTCATGTGAAGCATTTGCTACAGCTGTGATGATGAATTCGAAGTCATCTACAGTGAGCACAGTTTGCATCTTAGTCAAGGTGGCTCTGGATTTCTTTCAAGAAGTGGGTTTCATTGGGGAAACCTTCCTTTTATTCAAGGGATCAGCCTCATCAAAAGGATCCCTAGGCAGTGTTAATTCACCTTTATTCTACTGATATTCTTGTTCGCGGGTCTCTTTTTTATCTACTTCGTCATCACCCCCTCAGTTAGGTGATACTAAAGCAGTTTCTTTCGAAGCACTTCTCAAGTTTTGGACCTCTTCGATCTTCTTCCTTCTACTGGGTCTAGGGGTATCCTTTTCTTCATGAGTGGTCTTTGGGCTGTCGATTAGTTCAAGGTCTGACATTTTTATGAGGTCAGCAGAGATGACGAGCTCTTCCGACCAGTCCTTGGTTATCTCTTTGAGGTCCTCCTCTGTGAGATTGTAGTATGACTGAAGTTCTTCTTTATGCTCATCTGCGTGCATGGTGATATAAATGAAGTGTCGATCTATGTGAAACTGCATGAGGAGTCAGAACCGATGAAGGGTGTTTTTCTTCATGCGAGGGACAGATTTGATAGCCTTGTTTAGTTGGATATAATATGTATGAAAGTTCGTGTTCGACTACCACTTTTTTCCCATATCTCTCGAGTAACAGAGCGTGGTGAACTTTGTAGAAAGCGGCTCGAACAACTCAATGTTTGGGAAGGTCACACCTTCTAACATTTCCCAAGCAGTAAATGCGATGAGGATCAAGAGCCAACTAAAGTGGAACTCATACCCCTAATCCTGAGCTTCGTGGTAGTTTAATTCTAGTTGGTTGACCAAGTACTTCACCCAGTTCATTTGGATTCCTTTTACACATTTCTTGGTGAGGTCAACAATGAATCCTGTGACATGTGTAGGTCGGTTCTTTCTTACGAGATTTCCTGCGATTAGCTGACAGGCCAGGCATACTGTGCCATTCTAGATGGAAGATACCTTGTAGACTCACAATCCCTTTTCTACATCGCCATTTGTGTCTTTGATCTTCTGTACTAATGTGCGATCTATAGCCTTCTCTGGGTAGAAGTCCTGTGGGTTGGGTCTCTGCATGGTCAATCCGGTGATCCTATGGATCAACGTTGGATCGATTGTGATGCGTTAGTATATCCATAGGTAGCCACCATGGTAACATGATAGCAGTATATTAATACACACATTAACCTCTTGGTGCCTTCCAAAGTGGGGAATATTCATTAAATTCAAGAGGGTGGACTATGCGAGCTTCATAATGTTGTAGGAAAATCTCTCTGCGGACAGGTAGATTGCCTCAAAGAGCTACACCCTAAACTCTAAAATAGAAAGTGCTTAACGTGGACACTGACTTCCTTTCAAATCTATACAAACTAATGCATGAGGAGTAAGGAGAACATAAGTTCCTCTTTATCGATGTTTGTCCCTGCACACTCCAAGTTGAGCTCCAATCTTTCGCTCCTCGATGAGCCCTGTAGACAAACAAAGTACGAACACTTCCTACTCTATTGATATTCGCTGGAAAATAGATCTATCTATCAACGATAAGTTCATGTAAGATCAGACAAAAACCAGAAAGAAACAGGCCAAGCATGTCATATTAATGAGAATAATGACAACAATACTTACAATCATAGATGAAAATGCGACAGCTTTGTCAAGTCCCCTTTATCTAACCCTTTCTCGAAAGATCCACGATCTGGATGATAGAAGCTTCATTGATCACTCTCCTTCAGTTCACTGTGTGTTTCCTATGAGATCATAGGTTTCATGCTAGCAATTCTTTTTCTTTTCACCATCATAGAGCCTGCTTATATAGGTTAAGAGAGGCTTAACCTCTTGAGGTATCTTTAGGGTAGGTTGAGGAATTCCCTACTTAGATCAAGGATCATCTGATTGAACCAAGAATTTGAATGAAACTGCCTTCCAAACTTGAAATATCCTCCCCTTATTCTCCTCAACGGGCCAACCACTGCCCAGATTAGACTGCGCTCCCTCAAAAGGGGCATCAGGGCGCTATAACGCTCCCTAGGAGGCTCAAGGGGAGTGCCATTGCTTCAAGTATGGATAACGCTCCTTCAGAGGGGTGGTTTGTTATTATAACTCTTCCCGGTAGCTTGTGGGGGAGCGCCAATGCTCCTAAGGCTGATGTAGGGGAGCGCTCTCCCTCAAAACCCTATTTCAAGAGCTCCTTTCAGGTGATAAGAGTTCCTTGACTTCAATTAATCATTCTCCCATCTCCAAATCAAGTGACTGAGGTATTCTAAGTGTCTCCTTAGTGTCATCATCATGGAAGTATGCTTTGTTTGATGTTTGTGACACTTGTGACACTTGTGACACTTGCAACAGTTGTGAGCAACATACGACACTTACGACCTTGTGAGCAAAATGCGAAACTTGTGAGCTTTGTAATGACGACACTTGCGACATTATCAAGGTGATTATTTTTTATGTGTAACAGATTGCCCCCCAAAGTATGAAGTTAGAAGACAGGAACTGATAACTGAAATGCTTTGTAGAATTTCAAGAAAGGTTATAGACGCAGAGAACCTGACAAAAGCTGCACACAAACATCCAACAAATATTATGACATGTTTCAAACCCTAGGAAAGCATATCTATGCTTGGATGATCAAGACTTGCAAGATATGGCCGCCATAAAATACACTGCGGATCCATAATTGTATTGATAAAAAGGTATAGCCACTGAAAAATACACTATGGATCTATACTCTCGTGACCTGAACTGATCGTAGCCAGGAAGAATACACAGTGGATCTATGAGATGACAAGACATAGCCACGACCAATACAAAGTGGATCTATGTAACAGTATATGTGTCATTGTTCAAAAGAAATTCCATTGCAACCCGGGCAAAGTACATATCAAAGTGATCACTCAACCCAAGGTCTTCTTACCGATCCCGATGTAGTATGAATCTAACCATGTGGATAGATGTCCTGATGTCGAACATGGCAGAAACCACTTGATTATCGGCCAATGATGTAAACTGTTAACAAGCGCGAGGGATATCACCATTAATGTCAATGATTCCCAAGGTACTCTAGTACATTCTAATGAATGTTAATGGATGAGTTGGAGTCAAACATCCATGGAATCATTCAATCAGAGGTCAATGATGTAAACCCACTGTTGAATGTGAGCAGGCCTGCCATTGAGGCATGCAAGTCCCAAAGTACTAACTGGTTTTGTAAGCCTGATTCATGGATAATGTGTTGAGTTCGATAGGAATAGATTTGTCGAAGGAGGGCCTTGATGTATCCCCCATCAATGACATGAAACAGACATAGAGATGTAATTGGTAGATCAAATGGACATGGACTGACATGGGTTTTGAGACAAGATATTTGGGATGGTTGACTCTAGAGGCGGATACTTCCCTTGAACGTTGGGGCACAACAACAAAACATGACATGGACCAAAACTCGATGATGCAATGGATGTTGTGACTTACGTCAGGTTAACCAAAGGAGTGAAAGAAACTCCAAGGATTGGCTCAGTGTAGAGGTTTAATGGATTATAATATGTGCAAAGGACAAAGTGTCATGTTCAAAGGCGACTCTAAGAATTACTTGGTAATGTTCTCAAAAGACTGCTTGGCTTGCTTCTTTCAAATTTTCCCCCATCCAGATAGACGAGTTCCTCTTTTTTTTATTTAATGAGCTCGAGGAGGATAACACATGTGTGATATAACTCACCTTTTGTAAGTTCCTCTTCTTTTGTTTAACGAACTGGAAGAAGTAAGGGTTCGGTCTCGTATGGGCCTGTTGATGTGTGTTTTAGCGAGTCCAAAGAAAAAAAACTCGAAGGTTTTTCATGATTATAAAGTCTGGAAAAACACTTAAAAGAGAACTCTCTCAGTTCCTTAATCGTAAAGTAGTCTGACGAGACCAAAAAAGAGATAAACTATCGCTCAATAGACGTTTTCTTCAAATACTTTAACGAGCATGAAGAGAACAAGGTTTCTCTATAATCTTTTCATGTTTAGAGAGTCTAAAAAGAACTTAAAGATGACTCTAGTGTTGTCCTTTTTTGTAATGTTAGTCTCGCGAGGCCAAAAAAGAGATAAATTATCACTCGAAAGACGCCCTTTCCAACCTTTAACGAGTGGGAAAGGAAGCAAGATCACTCGACAATATTTTCATGTTTAGAGAGTCTGAAAAGAGATTAAAGGAGACTCCAAGGGGTTCCTTTTTCGTGTATCCATACAGGTCTGAAAAAGAGATAAAAGTCTACCCGAATGCATTCTCATGTATTTACGAGCACGAGAAAGAACAAAGACTAAGCTCGGTATGCCCCCAGCTTGAAAGCTAGTGGCTTAACTCCAAAATAATCATCAAAGGCTAGAGACATGCCCCCCAAGCTTCAATTCATTCATCGGCTCTGAGGTGGTCACCAATTTCTCTAGTAGATGAGAAAAAGGAGAAGGGTGGATGAAAAGAAGGTTCAAGAGAGGTGACTGTTTCATTTTTTAATGAGCTTGACACAGGAAAAGAACTATGCTCAGGGCCTCTATTTCATTTTTTAATGAGCTTTCCATAGAGAAGAGAAACTATGCTCATGGTTTTTTTCGGATCATGACTTCCAAGAGGATAATGCTCTAGAAGGGTACCATTTCAATGGAGAAAACGTGGTCATGGCCTCCAGGAGATCTTTGTTGGATGGAAGATAATCACTCGAGAAGGAACACATATCGAGGGTCATGATAGGAGTAAGGAGATCAGGCTCCAATAACCCTACCGAAGAGATTACCATGTCAACTACCGGATCCAAATCATCGGAAGTTGAGGTCATGGGAAACAACACCACATAATTGACATGCGGCGGGGGTGATACTATCTGCATATAAGAACCACTTAGGGAGGTAACCCAGTCAGGGCTGATGAATGAAAGTTGATCAATAGGCACAATTCTTCCATCGTGAGGGAAAGATATCACATGGAAAAGGGTGGATACAAGAGCTTTCATAGCATAGACATAATCCTGCCCAAGGAGTAAAGTGAAATCCAAGGGATCTCGGACTACCATGACATCGATAAAGATAGTTTTCCCTCCCAAAGTTATAAGAAACTGAGGAAGGATCCCTAAAGGTTGACTAGTTCTTCTGTTAAAAGCTAACAGATTCTATGTAACCGGTGCAAGCTGCAGACAACCCAAAGCGTACCAAGCAATAATGGACAAAATACTAACGGATGCACCTTCATATATCAACGTTTGAGGAACGTCCTGACCATGAACCTGTACTGTAATCTGGAAAGGAATGTGAGAGGGAAGACAAGGTCCAGTTAGTGCACCCCAATCAAAAAGGTTGGCCTCATTACTTGGAGGGGGTTTCGCAGGAGAAGGAGGGATGCCCCCCAGTATGGTAGAGTTTGTATTAATGAGAAAAACATGGGTAGTATCGGGTTTACTCTCTAGAAGGGGATTAGGATCAACTAATGATTGGATCGAATCAACCAATGGTGGACTTGGATAGACCACTTTAGCACTCTTCAAAGGAAGAGTGGGACTGACCGAGGAAGAGACTAGAAAAGCCACTTTGACATTCCTCAATGGAGGAATGGGACCGACCGATGGAGAAACTAGATCGACCACTTTGGCACTCTTCAGAGGAAGAGTGGGACTGACTGAGGAAGGGACTGGATTAGTCACTTTGACATTCCTCAATGGAGGAATGGGATCGACCGATGGCGAAACTGGATCGACCACTTGAGTTTCATTCTCCAAGGGAAGAATGGGGTCGATGGGTGGAAACGGATCGACCGCTTTGGTGTCACTCTCTAACGGGAGAGTGGGATCGACCGATGGTGAAACTGGATCGACCACTTGAGTTTCATTCTCCAAGGGAAGAATGGGGTCGATGGGTGGAAACGGATCGATCGCTTTGGTGTCACTCTCTAACGGGAGAGTGGGATCGACCGAGGATGAAAACAGATCGACCACTTTGGTGTCACTCTTTTGATGAAGAGAAAGGTTCATCGATGACAGAACTGGATTAGCTACTTGGGTTCGTGGTTCAATCGAGGAGGAAACTAGATTGACCACCTGATCAACCGGACTGACCGGGGATGGAACCGGATTGACCAGTCCATCAACCAACGATGGGTTGGAAGAAATCTTGTGATAACCTTTTGGAAGTTGAAGTTTTTCCAAAAGAGAAGAAGCCTTGTCCATGCAAGGACAAAGGTGAGAGTAATGATTACCTTTACATAACATGCAAGGGAAAATGACAGTTTTCTTCATCTTACCAACCTGAACATCACTAGTTGACAGGGTATCATTGACATGACCGACAGAGGCCGATGATGTGGAGGACCACATTTCTAAGATCTGGGTAAGACCGGGGAAATCCCTCGGAAAGTGGTCACACTTACAAAGGTAGCAAGGGAATTTGGGTTTTGGATTCTTCCTTTTAATATTGTTAACCTCATCAACACTTCCAGTACTATTAATAGTAACTAGTTTCTTAGAGCCAACATCCGATGTTGTTGGGGCCTTTGTCCTTTTCGGGTTCTTCTTCTTCTTATCTTTTCGTTTCTTCTTCTTCTAATCAACCTGGCTACTTTCTTTAGAGCTTTCACTAGGCGAAGAAGGAGAAATGGAAGGAGACTTGATGGACGAAGAAGGCGAAAATTCGACATGAGGTTGATGTGTGGGTGGTTTATTGACATCCAAAGTATTAGGTACAATTAAAACATTGGGAGGATT
This sequence comes from Picea engelmannii, assembly GCA_009831015.1. Taxonomy (NCBI): domain Eukaryota; kingdom Viridiplantae; phylum Streptophyta; class Pinopsida; order Pinales; family Pinaceae; genus Picea; species Picea engelmannii. The sequence goes on along the minus strand of ML832254.1, from coordinate 41,943 downwards.
CAGGATCACCGGAGTGGGGAACAACCAAATTGGTAAACCAATAGTGAGTCCTGGAAGACTCAGTGTGGTAACATATGGAGGACCAAAGTTTCCAAATGAAGGAAAGGTATAAGGTTCCCTAGGAGAAGGGGTTCCTCCATTGGTACTCCCAGGATTCGATGCCATTAACACTGACTCGACCTAAGGTCCACTAAGTAAAACAAACAACACATGCTATGAATCTAAGAAGCAATCAATCAAACAAACCTTCCTATGATGAAACCACTAGTTGGTGATGAAATCCAACGTCACGAGATCAAAATAGGAAGGGGCGGGGATAGAGCGGGTGGATCAGTTACATTGGTGACCTACTTAATGGACTTACGCCTTGGTGCAAGCTTCCACGCAGTAATTGTGGATTTACCCTCCAAGGAGCCCGAGTGATTTTAACCAATGTCTGTTCCAGGTACAGTGAGACTTCCCTTCACCGTCACCTTGTGTGAGACCCTAAAGATTGTGGCTACTAAGGTCACCAACTCGTAGTCATCCCCTGGGCGGGTACAGTCGACAGTCCAATCCAAACATATGGGAAGGATAACAAGTCCAAAATCAACCCAAAAGGCTCCCACACATAATTGTGGGTATACCTTCTAGTGACCCCCGATATACAATCCGACCACTACAAACAGTTGGGCCACAGAGGGATAATCTCCATAACTCACCCGAATGCGACCTTGTGCGTAACCCCTGTGTGAGAGGGGGATCCCAGCAAGCCAATACGACAATTGGATTTGACTCTCCCTACCGCAAGATACTAAGTTTGTTTGATAGCTTTGGAAAGTTATCCTTTCAACCTATTCCAAAGCCCTACACCTTAAACTAATGTAGGTTTGCTAACAAATATGTAAAAAGTATGATAAATTTTAGTTAAGCATTGATTTTAATGGTTGTTGTTTACTTAGAGGGTGTACGAAAGTGAAACTAATGGAATTATGACTCAATTCCCAAAAATATGCATGAAATATGATAAGCAATCATTTCTTTTCAATGAATACCTATTTAAGGGAAAGAGGAAGAGTCATTTTCACTATCAAACACTTGATAAGGAATGCCCTCAATCAATTTTGTTCTCAATCAAATCCAATATGATGCTACAAAATTTCAGAAATGCAAACTAATCATTAATATGTACTTTTTTCATTTGTATGTGAATGATAATCAATTCAATGCAAAATTTCTCTTGCCAACTACCCTTTCAGATCAAGGAGATTCAGACAAGAAAATGTAGATTTTGCATAAACAATACACACTTTTGCAATCAAACAAGAGAAAGAAAATCAAAAACGCAAAAGGAAGGAGAAATAAATTGGATCACATGACCTCAAAGAACCAAATGAGAAGAGTTACATACTTTTGATGTCCTTCACTAGAGTTCCCACTCAATCGGATAGGAGAGAAGAAAGCAGGGGATCGATTTCAAGCTCTCAACAGAAAAAACTCAAAAATAAGGGAGAAGGGCATAAAATATCAACAATAAGGTGTTTACTTCTCAGGAGGAAGCATGTCAAAGGTCAAAGGAAGGATCATTAAATCACAAAGCAGCTCAACAAGTAAGAAAGAGGGTTTTTAACCTCAAAAATGAAAAATTTTGAAGGGATTTTGTGAAAACAGGGGCTGGCGCTCTGGTGTAAGGGAAACTAGGGCGTTATAAAGCTCTGTAAAAAACTCTAAGGGAGCGTTGGTGCCCTGCTAACAAGGCAAGGGAGCGTTGGTACCCAAAAACTCACAAAAATGTCCAAAAATTCTTAAAATTTAGTCAAATTTTGACAAACAAGCTGAGTGTGATGGGGTAAAGAGTCAATCGGAAAATGCAATCAGATATAAATGGGTGAACAAGGTCTGAGAAAACAAAAGTCAAGACAAGGCCTATGAGGAAAAAAAAAACTAAGAAAGTTTGATTCCTCCCCAGTGGAGTCGTCGGTTTCTATTGTAGGAAAATCTCCCTGCGGACAGGTAGATTGCCTCAAAGAGCTAGACCCTAAACTCTAAGATAGAAAGTGCTTAACGTGGAAACTAAATTCCTTTCAAATATATACAAACTAATGCATGAGGAGGAAGGAGAATAGAAGTACCTCTTTATCGACATTTGTCCCTGCACGCTTTGAGTTGAGCTCCAATCTTCCGCTCCTCGATGAGCCCTGTAGACAAAAAAAGTACAACCACTTCCTACTCTATTGATATTAGCTTGAAAATAAATCTATCTATCAACGATAATTTCATGTAAAATCAGACACAAACCAGAAAGAAACAGGCCAAGCGTGTCATATTAATGAGAATAACGACAACAATACTTACAATCGTAGATGCGAATGCGACAACTTCGTCAAGTCCCCTTTATCTAACCCTTACTTGAAAGATCCACGATCTAGATGATAACAGCTTCACTAATCACTCTCCTTTATTTCACTACGTGTTTCCTATGAGATCATAGGTTTCATGCTAGCAATTCTTTTTCTTTTCACCATCATAGAGCCTTCTTATATAGGTTAAGAGAGGCTTAACCTCTTGAGGTATCTTTAGGGTAGGTTGAGGAATTCCCTCCTTAGATCAAGGATCATCTGATTGAACCAAGAATTTGAATGCAACTACCTTCCAAACTTGAAATATCCTCCCCTTATTCTCCTCAACAGGCCAGCCACTGCCCACATTAGACAATGCTCCCTCAAAAGGGGCATCAGGGTGCTATAGCGCTCCCTAGGAGGCTCAAGGGGAGATCCAGTGCTTCAAGGATGGATAGAGCTCCTTTAGAGGGGTGGTTTGTTGTTATAACGCTCCCCAGTAGCTTTTGGGGGAGCGCCAGCGCTCCTAAGGCTGATGTAGGGGAGCGCTCTCCCTCAAAACCCTATTTTAAGAGCTCCTTTCAGGTGATAAGAGTTCCTTGACTTCAGTTAATCATTCTCCCTCCTCCAAATCAAGTGACTGAGGTATTCTAAGTGTCTCCTTAGTGTCATCATCATGGCAGTATGTTTGTTTTATGTTTGCAACACTTGTGACACTTGCGACAATTGTGAGAAACATATGACACTTGCGACCTTGTGAGCAAAATGCGACACTTGCGACCTTTGTAATGACGACACTTGCGACACTATCAAGGTGAGTATTTTTTATGTGTAACACATAGTCCATGGCTGGGGAATTATTTTTGAGTTCTTCCCCTTCATCCTGGTCAAGTATTTGTAAGGAGAGAGCATACTATGGTTCTTGCAGTCTCCTAATTTGAAGTCGTTGAACTTCAACGTCGCGATCTTATCCTGTTGCGCTCTAACTGCACGTATCCACTTCGGGAGGTACGTAGTAACCAAGGTATAATCAAAGTCCCGCGGGTCACTGTCATGACTCACCACGCCAGCCAGAGGCGGGATGTAGTCAGGTAGGATGGTCGGGATTAGCTTTGCATTTGCAAAGTCATCTCGGTGCTTGGTTCTCTTCTTTGTTGTCGGTCGAGATGGTCTGGATCCATGATAAGTTGATGGAGAGTCTTTCACTCCTTTCGTTGATGATGCTTGAATACCTGTAGACATTACATTTTCAACCATGAGATCGATGAGAACTTCTTCGATGACTTTCTCTGCGGCACTGAGTTCATCTGACATACATGCTTAGATCGGATAAATCGGGTGGCTGAATGAGTGTGCAAGGCAATGGAATAAGTGTCGATCTCAATAGACACAGTGCGGTAGCAATTAGTTGGCTTGGATACAATTCGTAAAATTATTCTCGGTGTAACAGTCGATGGACTAAGTAGACACAATGTAACGGATCTCTCCAACGGATGAGAGGGCTTCATCAATGCGGTTATGTTCATTGTGGCTTGTTCCCAATGGTCTGATGGTGAGTCTTCGAGCCATTACTATTGTTCTAACCATTCGGGATGTCACCTAACGGTTATAATTCTTCCAATGTCTATATCTCTTCGCCATGGTGAAGTGCCATGTTGCGTTGTTCTGATATCCTGATGAAGTTCCAGTATTGCAAACCTTCCTTCTGTGAAGTCCCCTCTGGAACCTTTTGTAACCTTTCTATCTTTGTTCTCTTCTTACTGAGCTTTATATCCTTCTTCATGGTGATCTTTGTCTCAGTATTCCTCTTTCCATTCTGATTCTTATATCCTTTTGGCATAGTAACTTGGCATTGTTGAGATCCTTTCATAGGGTCAGAGAGTAATACATCTTCTCTATCCAGGGTAGGTGTTCTACTCATCTATCAGTTTGCTTGTGTTATTTCAACTTCGACATCCAAGCTTTTGGTTCTAAGTAGATTTGATCTATTCTCTTGTTCTTCAATCAAGTGTGTTATCCTCCTAGTCATGAAATCTTTTAATTCTTGCTTCTTCTGCTCTAATACTTCTTCTTCTTTTCTTCTGGCTTGACCCTTTTCAATCCAAAGTTTTCCTAGTAATATAGCAAATGGGGTGATGTTCTCAACAAATTTAACAACCTCAAAATCTTCCTCTGTCAAAGTTCCATGAGCACTCATAGATATCTGGGTGATTCTTCCACATAGGGTTATCATCTTTCCTCTAAATAATCCTATTAGTCCCAATGAAGTGATCATAACAGGCTTTCCTAAAGTTTCCCAAGTTCTTTCTGTCATGATATTTACCTATGTTTATTCATCCAGGAAACAGTCAATGTCAAAGTCTCGTATTCTTTCTTCTATGTTCTCTTGTCCTTTTAAGATCTCTGATAAGTTGATATTTCTGTCATCATTTACGGTTTCTTTCATTTGTAGCAATACATTCTCTGATTCTTTCTAGGGTTCTGCCATGGTCTCAGTTTCTTGACCTTCCTCAAGGTTTTCCTATCCCATATTCATTCTTTCAAGCTTAGCAATCATTCTAGGGCAATCTAAAAATTCATGATCCATATATTTACAACAAAGACAACTAGGTCTTCTACCAGGGCATTCCTTAGCAAGATGTCCCGGTCTTCTACAACTGTAACAAAGGGTTAATCTTCTTTTTCTTTGAAATTATCCCCAGCCTTTCATGTACTGCACACTAGAATCATAGTAGCTAACCTACAAAAAAATCTTTCTAGGGTCATGCATCCATTTGTTAGTCCAAACACTCTTTCTATGCATAGGAATAACATATCTTTCATTATTTTTTGTCATATCTACTCATATCAAACATTCTTTCATCTAGTTGTGCCCTACTTTTCAAGCTAGGACAAAATTTATCAAACATACCTAGATCCATACTTTTGAAACAAAAATTTCCACTTATCTTACCTTTTCAATCAAAACCTTTCACTATTCTTACCTTTATCAGAGCACAAAGCTTTAAGATCTTACCTCTTTAACCAAAACTTCTTACTTTACTTTTATCAGAGCACAAAGCTTTCAGGTATTACCTCTTTTCTTCAGATCTGACTTTTCTTCTTTGCACAAAGCTTCACAGGTCAAGTAGAATGTTGTGCACTAGGGAAACAGATCTACGCATGGAGATTTCTCTCCTTCAGTTCCCAAAAATCACAGTTTCGGGTCCCGGCAATAGAACCATTTGTTGGCACAGGGGCAGACCCAAGGTTCAACACACCAAAAAAACCCTAACTACTGTCCCTTTCGACAACACCTGTGAAGTAGATGAAGTCTCGTCCGAGCTAGAGACAGGGGTTGTTGCAAGACTCAGATGTCTGCAACCTTAGCTGGGACACAGATCTGTGATTGTAACACCTTAACAGAGCACTTAGCAGTTATAGTTCATTAATATTCAGTCTTATTTTACAGTGCATCTAAACCCTAATAATAAATCAGTGTAGTATTCACACAAATCGAATAAACTCAAGCACTCAACATACCAACATAGATCAGATCTAGCATTCATTTAGATTATTTAGCACTAAGTTATCACATTAGATCCTTCTAAGCATATAACAGTGCACTAATCATTTTACCACATAAACAAAAGAACAACCATAAAGCACTAAGAAACCACAACATAGGTTATACGTGGTTCACCCCCACCCTAGGTCTACATCCACCAACTCTTCTTCTTTGTTTCTTTATGTCAATCTTCTACATGCACAAAGCCATGATATCTTCCTCTATAGAGGAGAGGATATCTATATGCACTCCACTAGATCCTCCTTTCCTAAGTTATAGCACAAAGCCTCTTCACAGTCTCTTACAATCACTTGCACTTAGCTCTGCAAGTTCTCAACATAGCTTGCACAAAGCACTTACCAGTTGCACTTAGCATAGTGTCTAGCCTCTGTTCGATCACATAGATCGAACTATTTCCTACATCACCTAGCTTTCTATTTATACATTACAAAAAGGTCTTAAACATGGGTAAACCCATGGGCCAACATCCCCATACATGTTACATAAGCCCAAAACCCAAAAATCCCTAAAAAGGGTAAGATATCCCACGATCTCCGCTTCGACTTGCACTCCACCTTCGAAAGCCTGTCGAAGTCCCAAAAGTAGGCCAAACAGGACCAAGGATCCTCACAACTTGGTCAAGGGCCAACAATGACTAGGATGAGAGAGTTCATGTTGTCCTTTGGTAATATAGAACCACTACAAATAAGTTACACAAGTATACCCCTTTCTAGTTGATTTATGGGAGAGAAGTAGTAGCATTGGCTAAATTCATCACTCCAAGCTTATACATTTCCCAAGTTACTCAAATGATGGATGATGAGTCTGTTGTGGAATGGATTGAAGAGTTGTTGGAATTGGAGGAAGCAATATTTTTAGCATATTTTCATCTAACTGTGGAAAAATCAAAGAAAAAATCTTGGAATGATAATCACATCAAGACCAAGACTTTTTCTCAAGCTGATCAAGTGTTTCTCTATGAAAGTAAGTACCATAAGCATCTAGGAAATTTGTATATGCATTGGCTTGGACCCTTTATATTTACATAAATTCTAGAGTCTAGATTTGTTAGACTAACGCAACTAGATGGTGTTCTTTGACCGATATAGGTGAATGGTGCATGCCTCAAGCCCTATATTTGTTCTCATTAAATAAATTTCATCTGCACTCCTATCACAGGGAGTGAATAAAGTAATTAGGTTTTAGTTTTTTTTATGTTCAATTTTGTTTTGTCAATAAAGTACAGACATGTCCACATGTCACTTGGTCCTAGAGTCTAGATGTAATTGTTATTTATTTAAGTCTCGGTCATATCATGCACAAATATGCATGATAAAGGAGGGTATTTCATCTTCGACTATCTTTTGGTTTCATTGGCCATGTGGAAATGGAGGCCACCACAAGGGAAATAGATGACAATGACTCCATACAGCAGAATAGCCATGCAGTTTGAGCCTTGGAAAGAAAGAACTAATGTTGAAAATGTATCATTCAACAATGTTGCTTGACTACAGTGGTATAATGATTTTATCAGTGCTACATAGTGCATGCAGATCCCAAAATACATCCTTAATAGGCAAACTGGAAAAATCTAGTTCAGGATGAATAGGGATCACACCTTTGTTCGAACATGTGTTGTGGATGCCCAAGCATTCCATACTCTTCTGCTACCCTATTATCTTGATGCAGAAGCTTTGGATAAGGAGGTTTTTTCCTAACCTAGTGTGAATAAGTTTTAAAATGCCTCGGGGGTATCCTATCAACTGCCCTAGATTTCACAGCAGGAAGCTCCAGCTACTGTAGATGTTCCTAGTTCTAGCGGAGAAGTAAAGAGACAGTGCACGCCTTTGGATTCAAATTCAGAAGAGGAGGAAGAATATATTCCAAATTCAATTCCACAACCACCACCATTATCATCCATTCCTGACAGCATTTTATTAACATGTAAGGATTTCAAGGAAACCTTTGAAGCTTCTTTTTCAGTTCCATCTAAGAAGATCTGCACCAATTCACCATTTTCATCTGCTAGTCTCCCCATTGTCACATATTCCATCCATATCACCTCACCTCTGTCAAAGACAATAGTTTTTCCCCCTCTTCCATCCACTATCCCCATTATCTCCATCATTGATGACCCTACTATTATTATTTATAAAAATAATTTCACCCCAGCTCATGAAGAAATAATTATGCCACAAACTACATATGTTGTGAATGTTCAACTAGTCATTCAACCAACCCCTTTTCACACCGATACTGAAATAGTTGAGCATGAGACCATTGATCCATTAGTTGCATCTGGTGGATTTGTTGCTATTGTTTCCTTTCCCTCGTCAAATGTTTCATAAGTGAATGTCCCTAATCATGAGCTACATAAATCTGTATAAGACGTAACTCAATCATTTCCTGATCCTCCACACATTCCTATGTAAATTCCTGAAGAAACCAACTTTGACCATAGAACCAGTTCCATTTGTGAGCATGTTGATCCCTTACTCCAAGATCCTCAACAATTTTTCACAATCCTATAGTTATGTCTAAAGCGCACATAGGTTTCTTCCTTGCTTCCCTATGATGTTTAAGAGAGACTTGCTCATATCTTCCAAGCTACATCTCCAGGTCCTAATGGTGCCAATACTCATAGCCTATCTGAGAGATAAATTGCAAGTATCCAACCACTTTCCTTGAGGCTACCTGTATATTATTCCATCACCAGTAAAGACTTTGTGGCTTGGTCCACCCCACAATTATTGAATTTCATGCATGCCACGACTGCCCAGATTGAGAAACACATTGTTTCTATAGATCAAGCCAATGAGGATCTAATGAAACAAAGACAACAATTGTGTCATGATTTAGAGGCAATATCAGAGGACTAAGATAAAGCATACAAATTGAATGCACATGGTCAATCAACATTGGATGTTGTCTCTAGGAAATTGGTTGAATTTTGGTCTGCGTTACGATAGTCTTCCCCTCAGCTACCCAATGATATTACTCTTGTTGCACCAGTACAACATGTCGAACTCCTTGCAAATTTATGGTCCCAGTTGGCTAAGAAAGATAGTCTACAACAACAAATGTATGCAATTCGGCTGAAAGAGTAGGAGAAACCTAAGGCTATGCTATAGAAGACAAAACAAGTGGTTCTGGAAGGGGATTTCATTTAGTCTTCCCTTCATGACAAGATTGGGAAATACAACAAAATTTTTACAATGGTCAATGATTAGGTTGGTCTACTGGAAATAAGGAATAATCTCGTTGAGGAGTTGAGAGTCCAAATTTAGATTATAAATGTGGAGGAAAGGCCACAATAGATCCCATTGTAAAACAATCTAAATTCCAATAGATTCAAGAAGTTGATCATCATCTTGATGCAATGTTTGAAGCTGCCCAAACTTCCAAGAAAGAACTAGGTGATTTCAATCCTAAATTCAAGAATCCATATGTTCATATGCACCAAGTGAATTCTATGGTGGATAAATAACGAGACACTCTTCGTGCCAGTAAACCTCAGGAATCAGATGTTGTTGCAACTCAAAAATTTGTTGCAGGTGCATCTATTTTGGTCCACAAATGGTAAGAACGCTTGGAACAGTATAACAACTTTCGCCGACAATCCCTCCAGATTGTACCAAATTTGGGCCCTTTGTTTGAAGAAATCCCTAGTAAATAAGTTGAAGGTTGACTCAGGGAAAGTCAATAGTTTTGGTCGGGGCCTGTTTCATTTTCAAATAAAGTGATAAGGAGGAGTAAGTGGCGGAAAAATTCAAATGCATTGCATGGTAGCTAGAAGCCTTGAAAGTGGTGGAAAACAAATATTGTGGGTGGATCAAAGAAATATCGGGCGTGGACAGAAGTATATTTGATTTATTCAATCGACTTTGTCAAATGTGCGCAAGTATAAAGAAAAGGGAAATGTAAAGGGGAAAATGTGAATGTTATTATTACTAGTGTTAGGTATTGTCTAGTGTTGGTACTACTTTTACACCTATGATGAGTCTGATCTGGATTATTTTTTCAAACAAAATGAAAGAAGAGATATTACAATGAAATACACATAAATATTTCTAGAAACAGAGAAATACAGTAATACATGATTTCTATTAATGAAAGAAATGTACAAAGACTGTAAAAATACAGAGTGAAAGACTCACTAGAATAGTGGCATCTTATCTCTGAGAAGAGATGTGATGGATACTCACATTCGCAAGGACATGATTGTTATAATGAGGCTCTAAAGGCATTTCTAACATAAGGAAAATCCAAAACCCTAACCCTGGAAGATGAAAATTCAAAAGTTTTGCAGGCCCTTATGGGGGTAGTTGATACATCAACTTCCAGGGGGATTTTTGCATACGATATATGTTTGGGGTACTCAATACACCGTTGGAAAGTTCTAGATGAAAATAACACATTTCTAATGGCCCACGCGAATGGGTTTTACAATCTTTTGGGCCTGAAATCCCCAACAAACATCGTTTAGGGCCTCAAAATGTCCCTGAAAGTTTGGGACCCAAAAAGCTGTCTAAAAATTGTCGAGGTGGAAAAATCCATTTTGAGCCAATGGAATAGGTGGGTGGCCACTAATATCTTCCTAGATCAGAGTCTTTATTCTGTAATGAATCCCATAAAAATATTATCTGAAGATGAAAGAATTGGTTCTCACCCAATGGGATAATGTGTTAAAGATCTATGTGTTTTGAGGCATGATCTGTCAAATATGAAATGTATGAATTCTTATGTACTACTATAGATAATAAAATGATGTGATTCGAGATCTCAAAATTTGGTTTATGGTTATTTGTTATGCTATGAATGGATCTATAGTTTTGTTTTGTATTTTCTTATTCTTTTCCCGTTATTATCTAAATGTTGATGCAGCCCGATTTCAAAGGTTAATCTATGGATATGAGTATTGTAGAAATAGATTTGATGTTGTATTCTCTATAACTTCCTTAATCATACAAGTCTCAGTTATCCTTCGGGTGAGACCTCCTTCCCTTACAGAAGGTTGAATATGCCAGTATTCCTAGACTACAAAAAAACAATGTTGGTAAATGTCGAGAATGATACAGATTATTTTGAAAATGAAATGAAGGAAGATATATAACAATGAAATATATAGAGATATTGTGAGATAACCAGAAATATTTCAATAAACACAGAGATACAATAATGTACAATATTTATTAATGAAACAATGTGCATAAATTGTAAAATTACAGAGTGAATGACTCACTAGAATGGTGGCAGCTTATCTTTGAGAATATATGTGATGGATACACTCATTCACAAGAAGATGATGATGTTTACAATGAGGCTCTAAATGAATTTCTAAAATAAATAAAATTCAAAACCCTAACCCCGGAAGATGAAAATATGAAATGTTTGCGGGCCCCGATGGGGAAGTTGATACATCAACTTCTCGAGGGCGTAACATTTTGGTCCAAAAAGGATCCAAAAAAGGTTAAGAATAACTCAGAACTCACAGAGGCAACTCAGAACACTCAGAACGTCTTCAGCAGACAAAGAAAGGGAAAACATTTAAAGTTCCCAAAACTCAGTCAAAATGGAATGATCACGAAGAGCGCATCGTAAGATTTCTAACTGCGTAAACAGTTGGTCAAACAGAGTTATGGTTTGAAATATATTTGTGGTCAAAGTTGCGATCAAACAGGTCCAGTCAGCAAGGGACACATCATCGTCTGTACTATTGCAATCAGCATGATGTCAACAGCTGACACGACAAGGTGATATCATCATACAAAATGTTGATGTCAGCATGCTATGTGGAAGCACCACAGGCTGCCACGTGTCACCCTCCATTGGACTTTTCAGGGGTCCACATGGCCCAATAGGAAAGTGCCACATGGCACCCCAAAGATATGCCACATGGCACCATTCAAAGAGCACCACGTGTCTTGTACAGTTGGTTGGGAATGTCATTAGAATCCAGGTGGACCAATGAGAATATGCCACATGGCCCAATCAACGGGTGACAAGTGGCATCCCCAAATCTCCCAAGGACAACCCGTATCCAAAAATTCAAAAAAATATATAGGCGGGACCTCACCAAATATGGGAGAGGTCTACCATATCTAGTGAGAACCATCGTATCTAGAAGACGCTAGATAAGTTTGGCAAGAATTATAACCACAAAACTAAAATGGGAGCCCGTGGGGCTTAACCACGAGACCTCCCCATAGATAGTCCCTTAACTCTACCACCCATGTCAATCTGCCTAAACGGTCACATTGAAATATATGTCTGCAAAAAATTGTTTTAAAGTCGAGTTTCTCCATCCACCGGGGGAGAGGCATGGTCGTACATCCGCGGGCATGGATTTTAAGAAAAGTACTATCATTATTGCAGGTTGCAGCGGGCACGAAAACCAAGACAAATTTTATCTTGGGTCTGGGAGTGCCAGAGTCAGATCAAAATGTGGAGACAGTCATTTTTGGGTAATTTCATGCCACAAATCCAATGGTGATGTTTTTTTTCTAATCTAAGCATTAATTCTACAGCTTGATTTCAGAATGAGGTATATTCATGTATTTTCCAAATTCTTTTGTTGATTTAATAAAAGAGCCTACCCATTTGAGAGCAGGACCCGGAGATGTAGTCCACCAGGGAGGAACTCCATTATCAATTTTTTGTGTTCAGATCTAATGCTTATGTTTCTTCATTTATGATTTTTCCCTTCTTTAATGGTGCACTTTAATTTATTCTCATTTAACACAATTCTTTATAAGTCATGATGAAAAGATCCTAGATCATGTTGGTTTCAGAGTAGTCATATTTGACTTGAATTGTTGAGTGTGAATGCTTACTAAGGCCATGAATAAGAAGGGTGAAGGAACTCTAAATACTTTCAATAACGAAGTTGGTTGTGTATTCAGAAGGAAGAAAATGGCAAAAGAGGACAAGTGTGATGAACATGAAAAAACCTTTCACATGGTCTTTCATCACATGTCAGAAATGGTCGAGCGAATGTATGGAGATTACGAGAAGACGATGAAGAAGAAAGGGAAGAAAAAGGAAGCACATGCAGATGATGATGCTTTGGTAAACCAAGGGGCTGGAGGAGATCCTCCCGAGCCTCCATCTTCACCTTCGAGTTATATTTCTTCTTCCTCTGATCATTCTCATCATTCTCATCATTCTAGCCATAAAGCCTCTTTTAAGAAACCATTATTAAATATTGATGTAAAATTTTCTTTACCTATGTTTAATGGAGATGATAATCTTGAAAAGATAGATAATTGGATCTGACATATTGAAGTGTATTTACGTGTCCAGCATATTGATGAAGAGAAGGTTAAATTGCAATTGTCTTCTCTTCGGTTGGAAGGCATCATTCTCATATGGTGGGAGACCAAGTTTCAGGACAGAAGTAAGTGTGGTAATCTTCTTTCCTCGTGATCGAAATTTAAATCAGCGATAAGGAAGCAATTTTATGCATTAGGATATTTACATAAAGCAATGATGGAATGGAAAACTTTAAGGCAAGGTAAAGTTCAAACAGTCCAAAGTTTCAGAGAGGAATTTGGGAAGAAAGCACTTTCACTAAACATTCCTTTAGATTCCCATGAAACGTTAATGAAGTATATTGGTGCACTTCAAAGGTATATTCTTCATACTTTACTATTGTTTAACCCCACCAGTATTGATGAAGTTTGTGTGCAAGCCACTCACCTTAGAAGAAGGGGTAAGAATGGACAGGAGGAAAATCCATTCAATCACTCTAAAAACCATTTCAACGGGAAAGGAAATGGGAAGGACAAGAGGACAGTTGCAGAAAAGAAGGATGAAGTAAAACCCTCTTGCAACCATTGCGAGAAAACTTGTCATGATAGTGAACATTGTTGGAAACTACATCCAGAGTTAAGGCCAAAGCAGTTTGGAGGCAAGGGGAAGCCAAAGACCATTGCTACAGTGCAACATGATCTTGGTTTTGATTCAAGTGACGAAAAAGGGATCACAGCAGTTGGGATGCAAGGTAAAGATTCCTTTTATGCATGTTCAAGTTCTTTAAATGAATCACATGATGATGATAAAAGGAGAAGTGCACTATTCCACATAAGAGGTGTATCGAAACATACAAAGATAGACACATTATTTGATCTGGGTTCCCAAGTCAATTTAATATTAGAGACACTTGTTAAGAAATTGGAACTAACCACAAGACCTCACCATAAACCTTACCCTCTCGGTTGGGTATCTAATAAAGCAAATTTAAATGTCACTAAGTAGTGTAGGTTGAGGTTTTTTATTGCTTTTAAGATGGTAGATTAAGTGGATCTAGATGTGGTTCCTTTGGATGTATGTGGTATTGTATTAGGGAGTCCCTATCTGTATGATATAAAGGCTATATTCTTTCAAAAGGAAAACAAATACAATATTACAAAACATGGAGTGGAATACATCATTAAAGCACACAGCATAAAGGAAAAATCAACACTTGTTAGTTCAAGCCAAGTAAAAAGATTTATAAACACTAACAAGAATATTGTACTCATGATTGTAAAGGGGGAATGCCATGATAAGTCTGATGTTAATTCTCTTGATCATTTACATACGAATGAATTGTTTGATATGAGACGGGTCTTTCAGTGGGAATGCATCCAATGGAAGACCTTTGACACTTTAAATATAGGCAGTGTGCCAATGCTCTCCTTATCTAACCTTCAGTAGCCATGCAAGTTTGAGACCAGTGCCAGTACAAATGACATAAGGACAAACATGTTTTTTAGATCTCCTACTAATACATCTATTATTTTTAAGAATGTTCCCTTAACTCATATCAATAATGATGGATGGTATACTAATAATGAAATCTTCAAAGATGTATGTAGGATCTTCCAGGGTTTGCAGGCGAAGAAGTTTTGTTAGCAGGACAACTTACTCCACCATTTGAGTAAACCCTGCTTTTCTTCCTATAGGGAAGTCCATGTAATTGAAGAAGATTTTGTTTCATTTGTACTTGGGTATTTGGGAATTGTAATGTATTTATAGGGATGGCATTTTCCCCAAGGGAAAGTATTTGTAACCACTATTTTAAAGGAATGTGTGTTGTACTTTTGTAATCCCATTATTGAAAGGTCAGGGTTGTACACACCACTTCCTATTTCCTCTTATCCTTGGGAAAGTTTTTCAGTGGATTTTGTAAGAGGATTTCCCATGACTAGTATGAGTCATGTCTACTTATGTGTAGCAGTAGATGGGTTGTGTGAAAATCAAGTTGCTCTTGTGTTATCCCAGTATGTAAGAGTCCATTTTGGGATGTCCGCATTCATTATATCTGGTCGAGAGTCTCGATTGTTAGGAGTATATTGGAAAAAAATTGGTAGCTCATGGGAACCATGATGGGGAGGATTATTTCTTTCCATCCACAGGCTAATAGACAAACAAAGGTGGTAAAAAATATGGTGGTCCAATTGATTCAAGGATATTGCAGCAAGCATCCTAAGTCATGGGATGATCAGTCATTGTATGTCAAGTCTATGTATAATTGAGTCACTCAGGATTCTCCAGTTGAGATTTGTATTGGGTATTCACCTAAGATACCCTTGGACTTGATGTATGGGAATGATGTCTGGGAGAGAGATGTAGCCTACAAGTTCATTCAGAGGATTCACCAGGTCATCCGAGCAGTCAAGGAGAAGATGGAGGAAGATGTCATCTTAGATCGAGGACTGAGGACTTCATGCAGGAATGACATTACTTATCTTTGAGTATGCCTAAAGGGTACATCGTCCAGCAAGGCATGGCGGATTGAGAAGGAAAGAGTGAGGGAGAAATCCTCTCACTTACCAGTTGATTGATGAAATATTTTGGTGGTCCAAAAATCTCTCAGTGGGAAGGCGTGATCCAAAAAGGATCCATAGAAGGATAAGAATAACTCAAAACTCACAGAGGCAAATCAGAATTATCAGAATGGATTCAGCAGACATAGAAAGGGAAAAACTTCAAAGTTCCCAAAAATCAATGAAAATGGCATGATCTCGAAGAGTGCTTCACAATCTTTCTAACGGTGCAAACGTCTCATCAAACAAAGTTACGGTTTGAAAGATAATCACGGTCAAAGTTGTGGTCAAATAGGGCCAATCAGTAGGGGACACATCATAGTCCGTAATGTTGATGTCAAAAGATGACACAGAAGGGTGGTATCATCATACAGGTTTTTGATGTCATCATTCCACATTACAGCACCATAGGTTGCCACTTGTCACCCACCATTGGAATTTTCAGGGGTCCACGTGGGATAATAAGAAAGTGTCATGTGGCACCCCAGGAGA
>ML832254.1:0-19096 GCA_009831015.1 Picea engelmannii | reverse complement strand
TATTAGGTCTTCTTACATCCACATTATTCTATTTTATTGAAAGGCCTTATTAATATTGACCTTTATTACATCAGAATACATTGATCTACCTATGTGCGGGTTAGGACCTTAACACATAATTTGGGCGTGGCTATGAAAATTATTCCCCATGTGCCCGTGGGTTCTGCTTGGGCCCTAGAGAAAGGGGCTTCTTTGGGTGGCCTTTTTTCATTTCTAGGTGCTCATTAGTAGAGGGGGGTTGGGGTTGAGACTCCGTCAATACTGAGGGTGCCAAGATTTGTCCCTATTGCTACATTGGCCATCTTGTCGGCTTCGCTATTGTTGCCCCAAAGAATATGATAGAAGGTGATTTTGCTTTCTCTAGAGACCAGCCGGGTTCTATCCAGAATTTGCTTTAAAATTGGTGTTATAAGCCTAATTTTCACCCAACCTGCATACCTGGCCTCAGGCCCTACTATTTGCCAATTTCTTGAGCCAAGCTCTTCTAAAAATCCCTCTTTTTTGATCCATACGCACCCTGGCCTTCTACAACCCACATGTGCACTCAATGCATACAGATGCAGGCCCTCTACAACCCGAGTATATTGACAAAATCATGAAAAATGGAAAGTTGCAGATGGGAAACAAAGTTTCGGGAAATTGCTAAAACTGTTTGACTTCCTATGGCCAGTTATTCAACCAGATAACTACCTATAAAATAAGGGGTAGGGGTCCCGTTTAGAAAAGAAGAACAAGAGTATAGAAGCTCTGCCCAAATTTGTCACCCCTTTGCCCCAATTTCCTACAATTATATTGTGAGGTTTAGTAGTTGGTGCATTGTGAAGAGGAGCCCAGGACCAGGTTCGAGGAGTAGTGCCGACCACATATTGTAAATTTACTCTTGTGAATATTAATACAAAAAGGAATAATTTTTTCATCCCACCATATCATGTGTTCAAATTGTTTATTTATGTTATGATATTGTCACATCTAACCCAACAATTCGTATATGAAATGCATGTTTGCAACTCTTTGTTTGTCCATGTGTGAATGCAGGTCATCTTTGGGAGGAGGCTTGCAGTCAAGGAGTGAGTGAAAGTGAAGGGATCGACATGAAACAAAGGATTTAAGGTAGATTTACCTAATCTTGTTTGCACCTTTGTATTGCATGAATGTGGGGTTTTGTGTTGGGAGAATAGGAAAAAGCAGAGGCCTTTAAATGGTCATTTTTTGCATGCATGATTAGAGCCCTTCAATGCTAATTCTGTAAGTGGGATTTGGTTCCATCTCTGTTTGGGATACTTCCAAATGCTCATAAGGATAGACCTGTACAACAACGGGCGCCGAAAGATCTGTAATTGGAAGGTTTTTAGGACCAAGAGCTTGTGCTCCAAGGTCAGTAATGGTTGGCTCCTCTAGGATGAGATGTTATTCTCTCAAAGGTGGGTTGGACACAGTTACTCGTGGCCCAGTTTCTTCAAACAACCCTTGATGGTCTAGCTTCCACCTTAGCGGCGGTGGGGGTGGATCCAGATTGACTGATTATAAGCCAAGAAAACTTCGCGACCGACGGAGCTCCTGATCCTCCATTGTGTGAGAATATTAGAGACAGAATAAGGCCTTTCTAACCGATTGAGAAACAAACACACTCTATCAAAAATATCCTATGAGATAAAACAGGAAGTCACTATCTAGTTGGAAGAATAGTTACAACAACCAACACTAGAGCAACTTACCAGTGCAAGTGAAACTCTAATACAGAAGCACCCTCTGGTTGTAATCTACAAAGTGTGGCTCGATGTCTGTCCTAGGTACCATGGTATACCCCTGTGGTCACCTATGTAAGTCACTATAATGATAGGCAACTAGGTTGCCAGCTCACGAACAATTGTCAGGTGGGTATAGTCGACCGTCGGGTGGACCGCAATGAGCAGGGTATCAAGCCCGAAACCTATCCAGGGTATCGAGAGTAAGTGTTTCAAAAGACAATTGAGGACATCGAATGGATTTGATACCCACAAAACTTTGTTTCAAGTGTTAATGACAAAATCCCAAGACAAGCCCTCTATATGCGTTCCCCACTACGCTTGGTCCGGTTTTGGAGGGATTATCTCTGCTACCTTTCCACACGTGACCTCGTGTTTATCCCCTATGTTAGAGGGGGGTCCCAGACAACTTTCACGATAACTAGACTTTGAACACTCCCTAGCTCAAACTCTTATGTTTGTGTTTGGTAGCCTTGAAGAGTTTCCTCTCCAACCTAAATCAAGGCTCTAGTCCTAGACTTGTTGGTGTACCCTACAAAACATAAAGTCTAAAATATTTTATTTAAATGTTTATTTTAGTGGTAGTTTTTAAATTCATAGGAGATGATAATGAAACCAATGATGTTTTATAGCGACGAAAAGAAGAACATGCAAAGTGATTTAAAAAAGACTAGTTCTTCAAAAAGAATTTACTTTAACCAACTTTTCAAAATTTCTTTCTAAGATCTTTTGACAGAAAATTGAAAATAGGCTTTCACTCGACTACGAGATACTTATTGTCCTAATTCAATAAACTAAGAACTTATGAAAATGAACTTTTTCCTGATAATCTGTGAAAACACTTGACTACTTAACCAGGCAAAGAAAATATCTACTTTTTTTTTTTTTAATTGTGCCTCAAAAAACAAGAAAAACTAAAGATGGAAGCTTTCTCCTTTTTTGAAGAAAAAATGGTAAAAAATCTAAGACAAGACAAGGCCAAGAAAATTTTCTGGCCAACCACTGACCGTGGGGAGATACTGACAACCATGAAGGTAGATCAAACTGATTCACTATCTCATCAAAAACCTAACAAAGAAACAAAAGAAGACTTTGAATGAAAAAGAAAGTCATAATAGAGTCCATACCTAGGCTAAAATGCTATGATAGAGACCACATTCAGAAAAGAAAGACCCTGGGAAGTAAAAACTTGATAGGGAGGAGGATGACTGCCTCAAAAAACTTTTCTGGACAAGTACGCAACTGTCTCTTCAACAACTAGCGTGCATATGCGAGCTGTAGAAGGGAAGGGCGCATGTGCACACAGGCAGGCTCACTGCAGGACGTGTGTGCCTTTGAAATCCTTCAAAAAAAGAAAAGAATTAGCTAAGCTTCAGCAGAGGATACTGGTATTGAACGCCAGCACCCCTTAAAGGTAAAAAAAAAAAACTTACTTTGATGCAAAGAGGCAAGAAAAATATAATGAAACAAAGATAATCCTGAGGTTTTTACCTGAGTATGGACTATTCAATAAGAGACCTAGAAGGACCGAGAAGATCCTTGAGAATGATCACTTATGCAGGGGAGAGGATGACTTCCTCTTCCTGAGAAGGATTTGCTGGGTTCTCTGACACGCAGCTAACACTTCATCAACAGGCGTACATATGTAGGCTGCGTAAAGGTAGGGCACATGCATATGCGGGTTGTCCCACTATAGGGCACGTATGCCTCTTAAGACTCTCAAAAAAATAAAAGAAATAGTCTAGTAAGTAGAGCAGGCAAGACTGGTATTGAGAACCAGAACTCCTGAACACTTAGACTTCTTGCAGAAACTCAAAAAAGGCAATAAAACCAATTTCAAAATACCCAATAAAAAATCCCCAAAGAACCCTAGAGACACCCCGGTGGAGTTGCCAATTCTGATGTGAGTGGGAAATCCTACTTACAGACTTAGCATTTATGGGATCTAATCATGCATGCAGAAAATGACCATTTAAAGGCCTCTACTTTTTCCTATTCTCCCAACACAAAATCCCACATTCATGAAATACAAAGGTGCAAACAAGATTAGGTAACTCTACCTTAAATCCTTCATTTGATGTCGATCCCTTCGCTTTCACTCGCTCCTTGACTGCAAGCCTCCTCCCAAAGATGACCTGCATTCACACATGGACAAACAAAGAGCTGCAAACATGCATTTCATATACTAATTGTTGGGTTAGATGTGACAATATCATAAAATAAATAAACAATTTGAACACATGATGTGGTGGGATGAAAAGATGTATTCCTTTTTTTATTAATCTTCACAAGAGTAAACTTACAATATGTGGCTGGCACTGCTCCTCGAACCTGGTCCTAGGCTCCTCTTCACAATGCACCAACTACTCAACCTCACAATATAATTGTAGGAAATTAGGGCAAAGGGGGAATAAATTTGGGTAGATTTTCTATACTCTTCTTCTTATTTTCTAAATGGGACCCCTACCCCTTCTTTTATAGGTAGTTATCTGGTTGAATGACTGGCCATAGGAAGTCAAAAGGTTTTAGAAATTTCCCGAAACTCTGTTTCCCATCTGCAACTTTCCATTTTTCTTTCTTTTTTTAGTATACACAGGCTGTAGAAGGTTTGCATGCATATGCATTGAGTGAAAACGTGGCCTGTAGAAGGCCAGGGTGCATATGGCTAAAAAAAGAGGGCTTTTTAGAAGAGCTTGGCTCAAGAAATTGGCAAATAGTAGGGCCTGAGGCCAGGTATGCAGGCTGGGTGCAAATTAGGCTTATAACACTTGGATATTTGGGGTTAGTTCCCTTGACCATCAATATTATTATGGTGTTAGAGTCCCCTATGACAAAAAGCTCTCAAATTTCCTTGGTTTGAGCTAGTTGGATCCCTTTTAAAAGTGCGTAGGACTCAACTTTGTTGTTGGTTTTTGTCCCTAGATTCCAGTGGCAGTGAGAAGTTGTTTTTCCCCTGGGATCGTAAAGAATCCCTCGTGCACATGCCTCCCCTGGGTTTCCTTTTGAGGCACCATTGAAGCAGAGAATATGGATTTTATGCTTTTGGATCCAAAGGTCTATGTTGAGGATGTTATGAAGCTACCAACTTGATCTTGTTGTTTCTTTGGTATGCTTATAAGTCCCAAGATTGAAGCTTGACATCCAGTCTCTTTCCCGAACAGTCCAATTTGCTGAGTCTTCGATTTTGAGAGTTGTTGAGTTTATGGATTTAGAGAGTATCAACTTTTCTTTAGCAGCTACTGTTTGAGGGGGAGAGGCCTTGCCCTAGAAAATTTTCCTGTTTCTTGTTATACAGATCTACCAACAAATAAATTTTGGTAGCACTCCCCAAATGCAATTCAGAACTGGCTTGTCCTTGAAGGATCCCCGGTAGTACTTGTCCAAGTTTCCCAAGCTGGGTTAGGGAGAGGAAGTCCATCTTATAATTCTAGCAAGATCCTTGAAGGCTAGGACCCAACACTTTTTTTCAAAAGGGCATTCCAAAAAAAAATGACTGATATTCTCTTGGATATTTTGGCAAAGAGGGCAGATGAAGGGGCCAAGGAAGCCTCTTTTCATGAGGTTATCCCCGGCAAGGATTTTGTCATGGACTAGAGTCCAACAAAAGAAGATGATTTTGGGGAGGGAGTCCTGGTTCCAGATATTTCTCCATTTTTTTGACGGTTGGTAGTCACCCATGCGATCAAGGATATGGATGTATCCTTCTTTGACTGAGTATCCCTTGTTCCCCCAACCCCTACTATCTGGTTGGGTTTTTTGAATGGGCGTTGCCCCTTTTAGAAGCGTGATCATATAGTGAGCCTGTCCTTTTAGGTGTTGCGGAATATCCCCCAAGTTCCAGTATCTCCAGCTGCCATTGTCGTTCCAGGATGAAATATCATAGAGGGTGTGCTTGCTCGAGCCTAACATCCAACATTTTAGTTCCATGAGATTTTCATCGTTGCGGTTGAAGGTCACCCCAAAGATCCAATCCTGCCAGATATTTATTGATTTTCCATTGCTCGAGATCTAGGATAGGTGATCTCTGAAGAAGGGGGCAGATCCCTTTATTACCTTCCATATTTGGGACCTTGCTTGGGGAGTTTGTGGATTGTCCATACTTATTTTTCTTTTACCTAGTATGTATTTGTTTATGATTTCTTGTTTCCACCAGTCATTATGCCCATAGATTAGCCTCCACAAGATTTTGGCTCCCATTGCAAAATTAGTGGTTTTCGGGTCTCTGATACCCAGACCTCCCTTTGTTTTTGGCTGGGTGACCATTTCCCAGTTTACCAGGTGAAGTGTTTTGTGGTTTGAATTCCCTTGCCACAAAAATTTGCGGAGGAGCTGGGGTATTGCTTTAAGAATTCTCTTTGGGGTGAGAAGGGTAGAGAATTGGTACATGGGAAGGGATGAGAGAAAAGCCTTGATCAATACCACCCTGCCAGCTGGGTTTAGCCATCGTGAGCCCCAATTTTCCATCTTTTCCATGATCTTTTGGATGAGGTGGTGCCAAAATTCTCTGAGAAGTGATTTGATGAAAATGGGGAGGCCTAAATACTTGAAGGATATCCAGCATTGGGTAATGGAAAATCGCATGATTTGAGTTGTTCCAGCTCTGATAATTGTCGAGACATTCCAGGTATAGATTTGACATTTTTCTTTGTTTAGAGTACCTCTCGAGATGATAAGGAAGGTATCCAGGACTTGGAGGATTCTTCTGGCCAAAATTTTGGAAGCGCCGCTTAGAAGAATTGTGTCATATGCAAATTGAGAGTGGTTTAATCTTTTTACTCCTAGAGCGATTTTTATTCTAGGGATGTTGCCAATTTCACTTTCCCATTCAAGGATCTTGTTTAGATATGCTGACATGATCACATAGAGTAAGGGGGAGAGGGGGAAACCCTGCCTTAAACCTCTAGACTCCTTCTTGGTAGAGCGAATATTGTAATTAGTTTTTGGTTTGTTTTAATTTAGTTTATTTTTATTTTATTTTTATAGACAAGCTGCAGAATCTGAGATTCTGTAGATAGGTTTTAATTGGTTTTATATTAGTTTTAATTAATTATATTGTTTTGAAAGGTCACGGGGAGATTGCAAGATTTCATCAAGATAATCAGATGATTTCAAGATTTTATTTTTTCCTAAAATAATGTGGGATTAGTTCTTGAGCAAAATGTTAGAATCTTCATTGTTGTGTCAACCAACTTTGTTATAGTTGTTGTAACAATTTTCTATTTTATCTTCAGACTTCTCTATTTTAAGTAAAGGTTAAGATATACTATTAAAAAACATCTTCTTTTTTGAAGGATTCTCCTCTATCATGTTGATATGAGGATCAATCCATACTACTGTTTAAAAAGAGGTAGATTTCTAAGAGAAGGAGGATGAAAATTCTGGGAGATGGACTACTGAATATGTTTGAGGAATATAGAATTATGCTTTACTTAAGGCTTTCATCCTGTAAGTCAAAAAATGTTGTTTACATTATGATATCTTGAGTTATGGTTCATATTATTCAAAGTAATTGATTATGAATTGATTAAAATTAGCTTTAGTGTGTTTTGTCAATACATGTTAATTGCTTCATTTATATATTAATTCTTTCAATCTTTAATATTCCATGATCCCAAATTGTTTAGTTTTAGGTGATTGTATTATTTTGATGCAAATCTTGAACTGTATTGAGATTCTTCATATATTTCGAGTTTGCAAATATCTGTTTGTCCAATTGAAATTTATTTCTTATTGCAAATTGTCACTTATATCTTCACCTCGGATCAACTGTACAAAATTTGTCCTTTCTGTATCATGAATGGGATTTGAATTGTCAAGTGAAGTGTCATTCTCCTGGAATTTTCATAGTCTTATAATTATACAACTGTCTTCTATAGATTTCTCTTAACATGCAGGTTACTGGAGAATTTTAATACATGAAGGCACAACCACAATTTACCTTTTAATACTGGCCAATTTTAGGTTAGTAGTTTATCTTCTTTTATTATTTAATTTATATTTTCATTATGAAAGTAGATTCACTTTTAAACTTAAATACTTTGCTTATCTAAGTCATATTATTATCATCTACATTCACTCTTTTCTTTTCTTTTATTTTCATAGGTAAAAGTAGATTAGTAATTAATCTTATATCTCTTCACATTTTGCCTGAGATTTGGTTCTCTTTTATAAAATTAGTTTCCAAGGTTTCTCGCAAATCTTGCAATCTGTATATTTGTACACTTTGTATATATACAACGTATATATACAATAGATAATTAGTTAGTTATTTTATTTTATAGTTTATATTAGATCCCTTTATCAGCCAATGAAGGTGTACAACTTGTTAGGGTGAGTCATCCCAAATGCCTTAGGTTATTTAGACAAATTGGAACTGAGCTTTCCCTCACAGTTGACGGTGTGTTCACATATGCCCGCCAACAGACCGAGAGTGGATCACAATTTCTTAGTATTTGTAGGGGGAGGAATACTAAGAATAAAAAAAACTTTGCAGGAGCAACTAGAACTCCTTCCCTACACACAACATGTCCCAAAAAATTTCCAAAATACACACAAAAAATACATTTCTTCTGATTCAATGAAATTTGTAACTTTTTTCAATGTTCAAACATTAACCGTAGTAAACCTATGTGTTCCTTCAGAAGGATGTACACAGTCTAGTTGTCCATTTAAAATTCAAGAAACTTATGGATAATGTCTTGAAAGGAAACAATAAAAATCATAGAAAGGACAACAAGAGCATTCTTAAACCCAAAGGGCATGAATTTGTAAGCAAAAGAGCCCACTCAATAGTAAAAGTGGTCTTCCTTTTATCTTCTTCCACAATTCAGACCTGATGATATCTTGAAAATTCATCAGTGAAGGAATATGCTTCATTTCCTGCCACATGATCAAGTACTTCATCACCGAATGGAGTAGGGAAAGGATCATGCACACAAGTTGAGTGCAAACTTCTATAGTCCACACAAACTCTTATGTCTTCAATGCCTTTCTTTTTCTATATGACAATTGGACAGATCTACTAGGATTTATCTATAGGTAATATTAATCTAGCTGTAAACATTGTATCAATTTCCTTCTTGACCTTATCTTTGACCCTGGGATTCAAGCGATAGGGTATGTGTTTGACTGGTTTAGAATTTGGTTTTAATTATATTTTCACTTCTCCTAGATCTCCTTTAATTCCCTTAAGTTCTAAAAATTTCTTTGGAAACAAATCCTCATACTCCTAAAATAGGACCCAGATCTCTATCATAGCCTGTTCATCCTAGTAGTTTCCTATAAAAGCTAGCTTAGGATGCTCTTCACTCCAAATATTCATCTTTTGTAGCTTCAAAGGCTGAGTATATGAACCACTAACATTCTGAATGGAGTGTCTCTAACTTCTCTTGTTCCTGTATATTCCTTAAAGGTCAAATGTCTAAGCCCCTCTAGGTCTTCAAGATCTTTAGGATCTTTGTCAACCTTGTTGCAAGCCATAGGTATTATTGCAAGTGATGGGTAAAGGCTAAAATGAATAAGGTATTTATGCTAAGGACAAATAATAGGGGGATATTTGGGCTTGAATTAATTAGTAAACAACATTTTCTTAATTTGTTGCAATATAGTTGTGATTTTGAATGACTTACCAGAAAAGGAAAAATCATGACAAAAATGATCTCGTAGTACCTTCTAGCATGTAGTCGATCTCCGGGGCTCCTTATGCACATACTAGGATTTCATAATCGTCCCCAAAGAATGAAAGAATTGAAGTACCTATAAATGAGATCGTAGTTGTACATCTTCCCACACCCTAAGACAATACTCAATATGCTTAATTGGATAAAAAA
The DNA here is from genome assembly GCA_009831015.1 of Picea engelmannii. Lineage (NCBI taxonomy): Eukaryota > Viridiplantae > Streptophyta > Pinopsida > Pinales > Pinaceae > Picea > Picea engelmannii. The sequence goes on along the minus strand of ML832254.1, from coordinate 9,522 downwards.
AAACATCATATGTCTCCATAGTTAATATCTAACTATTCATCTTCCAATCTTCGTTTGACTGACTGACTTGTGAAGGAGGAAGGAAGCGATATTGTATGAAAAATATAGCCTCATCCCAAGAAGAAAGAGTTCCTTTATGATTGACCCGCAATCTAGCATGGGTAGATCTCAAAGCTATGTCGAGTGCTAAAATTATCTATTCTTCCGCAACCTTATCCTCCATATCAACGAGAAAAATATGTAGATATGAAGTCCCATCATATGCTGAACAATCACCTATTTCATCCTTGTTGGCATGTACTGCGTAGACCCGGGGTTAAACATTAATTCACCAACAAATTCCAAGATACTGTCCCTTTTGGCATCACCTGCAAGCAAGCGAAGTCTCACCCGAGGCACCTATGGGGACTGCAAGAACCAGGTTTCTGTAGTCATGGGGGAATATGAGGCATTCATTCATTACTATTTACTTAACATTCATTCATATGTTTTGTGTGTGAAACCATATCAATACTACGATCTATAATAGATTCATTTAACCATTCATCATATGCGTTGAACCATTTAATAGATCTAACATATGTATATTAACCATTCACCATAAGTACACATTAAACATAATATGAAAGCATATCATAACAACATTCACCTTAGAACACAAGGTTTAACGCGGTTCACCCCAAACTGGGCTATGCCCACAACTATTGGCTTCTTATTCATTCATTCATAACTTCCATTACATTCATGTGCACCACGCTCATACATAAATATCCATTAAAAACCCAAACATTCCCAAGACGTTCTATGCTATAGTGCACACATACCTCTCGACTAATATTCAACTCAACTTATACTTGAAAACTCAACCAAACAATCAACGATACGAGCCACTATCCAACTTCTCAACTCTCACCTATTGATTACCTTCTACCCAAAAACCATTACATATTTATAGTTTTACAATAGGGCTTAGCCCGTCACAATGTGGACAAAATGTCCCAAAACGCCTAACTAACTTCCGCCTCTTGTGCGCTAACTCCTTAAAATGTGCTATTTTTTTTCCACGTGCACTTCTCCTTTGCCAAAATGTCGCACGGTCCACTTCTCTACAATTCCCAAAACTTATCCAAAATATCTTGCTCCAACAGGCCCCCAAAACTCACATGTGGCTCATCCCGAGCCACTTCATGCCTTCTTCCATGTCTCTAAAAACTTATGTAATATATCTCTGGCTGTTGCAAATTTTTCTTTTACTTTGGTTTCTTGCTACACAATTTCCTTGGCCATATCTATAGTGATATGAGTCTTCAAATTTTCAGCACTTTCCTGGACTTTCTACTTTACTAGACCTTGAGTAGTTGGTAATTCCACTACCATATTGTAGTATTCTTCATGCAAGGTCTTGATCTTCTGTGCATGAGCCTGCTACTCCACCCTTAGTTGATTCATTTATGAGTATATATTTCAGTTTTATTCCATTATTGTTACGATCTCTGCTGATGGTAATGTACTCATTGCTTCCTTAAACTTCTACGCCTTGTCCTATGCAACTTGTAAATTATGGCCAATCGCATGCAAATCCACGTCTTCAATGAGCTGTGTGCAAGCTCCTGTGATTTTTGCATACAATTTTGCACATTATGCTTCTAGGCTTATGATATTCTCTAAATTTGTGGTCGCCAACTTATCTCTTTGCTCCCTTTCCTCCAAGAGAGTGCTTGGTATTTGTCATGCTTCTAAGTCATTGTTCTTAGTGTGAAATCCCTTAATGGCTTCGATAAGATTTATCACCTATTCATCCAATGGGGTGTCTTCCTCCCTATTTACTTTTGGAATAATGTTATACACCCCTTGGATCACATGTTTCACTCTATCTACCTATTGTGCAAGCTCGTTCCATTCCAACCTAAGTTGGTCATATTATTCTTTCAATATGTATTTATTTGTGACTGTCTTTGTCAACTTTGTCGAGGTTGACACTCTGTGAAATTGAAGTTCATCTGTCACACTCATTTTTATTCCATATAAGACTTCGACCAACAAATGAGATAGCACTAATTCAATATGACTTAGTTCCTTGGATTTATCTTTCAACTCTGTCATCGGAAACTCTAAGGATCCATTCGCTATGCTCATGACTCATCTTTCCCTTGATACTATAGATGTCATATGTTGCAGCTCAATTGTCTACAATGTATTCTCTTTCTACCCTTGTTGTCCTGTTTTTACTGGTGTGAGTCTTGTGGTCTCCAAAAATTTCCACAGCGCAACAATCTGCACTTGCACATTCGAATGACTTTCTTCTTGTTGTTTATTCATGTGCTCAAAAGATTCATCTATCCCTTCCTTAACTTGGTATGCAGGTTTTTCCAAGTCATATTCAGTGAGGCTTGAATGGTTGGTTCCCTTACAACTTTCATTTTCTTGTGTTGTGGGATCTTCCAATAATCATCCCAATCTTCCATTATGTGTCCCATCTCTTCCTTAGTTACCTGGTATCTTGTAGGAAACCATTCCTGACTTGGATCCTTCTTTGCTTGGATATACATGTGATGGTGCCCTGCCTTAAATCACGTAACTAGACTGTATGCTTCTACCACCTTTGGTGGTATGAGCGGATTCCTCTGAATTATTTTCCTAATGGATTCCTTATAGATATATAAGTGAATATTGTTGTCTAGTTGTCTCTCCTTATGTGCAGTATGCCACAAGTTCATGTACCTTTATGCTAAGCATGGCTTATTGATTTTTGAAAAACATTGTGAGTCCTCTGACTCCCTCCATGCCATTAATACGATTAATATTAATAACCATGCATAGTGAAAATCCATACCTTTGTCTTTCTCTTCTCTACAATCTGTCTGGAACTAGTTGACTAGGAAAGTTGCCCAGCTCATCTGCACACCTTCGACACACTTTTCTACAGTTGCTATCGCTCCTGCCGAAACTTGATCTCTGTGACACTTTCTTAGTAATTTTCAAGATAACACTTTTTTTTCCAACTTGATGCAATTTTCATTGATGCTTGATATGTCGAGTCCGCGCGCTGCTCTGAATATGCCAAAATTCTCCTTTATCTTCTCCGACAATGCTTTTTCATTTGACTTGTTTGTAAACAATATTAATAGGTACTCTCCTTCCGTGGTAAACCATGTGATCTACACGATCAAATATGTATCTATAGACACATGTCTATCCAACCATAGGTATCCACCATTAGGGATCATTTTAAGGATGGAAATTTATCTTAAAATGTAAAAACCTTGGTGAATATTACTAGTCCTTAATATGCAAACTATAAAATGTTGGTGATAGTTTTGTAAAAATATTCAAATTTATAAGGATCTTATATACCTTCTATGAAATTTCGGCTATTTTTAAGGTAATATAAATTTATTCTATAGAATTTGGGATAATAAATTTTAGAAAAGCGAATCTTTTTTTTGGAAAAAGCATGGAAAATTAGCCCATGAGTGAAATTTAGCCCCTAAAATCGTCCCTATCCGCCATGACCGAAAATTAACAACATATTCACACATGTGTTTATCTTGTTGCTCCTACCAAAATGCGGGATCTATAAAAAGTTCATGATTCCCAATTTTTCCAATCCTGTTGCCCATGTCTTTGGCTCAAATCTAATAAATGGTGTCTCTATATCGATGAATGTCCTCGAATATTTGTTTGAGGATAAGTATGGGAACTTATTCTCATCTGACAGTTCATGATATGTGAACTTCAGACTCGTCACTTCACTTAGAATGTCTTCTTTGACTATTACTCGTAGTGGAATTTCTGGCTCCACAAGCGAGTACTTTGCTTCCTTCTATAAGTGGACCGACTTCACTAACAATTTCCATGGCCGTATGTATTCCTTTGGAAATTTGGTCAAACTTGGATCTGTTGCTGATACTCCTGGAGTCTCTTCCTGTACCAATACTACTGGTGGCTTACTATGTTGTTTCTTTGGTGCTAATGTTGATGCCATTCTTGCCTTGGGTGGTGCCATTGTTCTATATAACTTCTTATTTGCAACTAACTTCTTTGTCTCTGTTCTCCGGTCACTTGGACCTAATCACTCATAAGTGTTGGGAGTAGGACTATTTTGAGGTAAGGTCTATTTTTGGAAGTTAAAATCCAATTTTGGAGAAGAACAACTGCAAGGAAAAGCAACACGTGCGAGGGAAAGCCGCATGCAAAGGAGGAATGCATGCAAGGCATGCACATAAGAATACCTAACCATGTTAGGGTTAGGGTTTTGGTAATATATTGTAATAGCTAAAAATCTTGTAAATTAGTATAAATAAGAACCTAGGAGGTCTAGGTTGGGGGTTGGTGTGTTTTTGGTTCATTGTTGTTTGGGTTTTGGGACCGTGGGAAAGGTTCCAAACAATTTTGATATGATTTTTGTAAGTTGTTGAGCTGTAGAAGATTAAAATAGCCAGATATTGAGGGTTATATCACATGATGAGGAGATTGGTGTGATTTTTTCCACCTCAAAGAGGTTGTTGAACCTGTTTCATGATTGTATGATTAGAAATGTAGTGCGCTCAACGCCATATTTTGCAGAAACTTAATAAAAGAGCCTAAGAAGACATATCTTTGTTGGCGTATCCCAAGAGGTGGTGAACCACGGTAAAATTTGTGTTATGTGTGTTTTTTATTGCATATTTAGATTCTATCAGTAGTTAGATTATGAGTGGATGAATGGATAAGTCAGTTAGATATATTAGAATGCATGCATAAGCTTAATAGATGAATGAATCTTGAGAATAATAGAGAAAATAATTAGATCAAGTCCCGAAGAAGATAAAAGATAGCCCTAGATCCCCACTCATTCCTAGACTGTAAGAACTTTATTTTTGCGGTCACCCATAGAACTATATCACGTGAGACTGCATATTAAATTTTGTGTGCTATGTTTTCTTCTGGTTTACAAGGGGGGACGATAGTTTTAGAGGGTTTTGTTGGAAACCTATTCAGATCTGAACCTAGGTCAGCCCAAGAAGTAGATAGAGAGAATGATAACCAACAAATGGTTTCGTTGCCGGCTGGAACTGCATGGGATTGAGTGAATGGGATTCGTAGAAGAAGCACATAGATAATGAAGAGGAATGTTCCAAATGTGGAATCCAATGAAGGTGCAGATCAAAATATGGTTGAAAACAAAGGAACTTGAGTTTGTGCAAAAGGATAACAAAAACCATAAGATAACACCTGGAAAATATCTGGATAAATACATGTTTAGAGACCTACATGAGGTATTTTTCTATTATTTTTTGCATGTGTTGCAGGAGTGGCTATTAAGGTTAAAACACAACCACCTTATAAATTGAATCACATAGCTCAAGTGGAATCCTGTGGAGATCATGCAGTTACAAAAAGTTAACAACAAATTCATGCGTGCAGTATATTTCTAGTTAGACAATATTGTTGCAGGGTTTATCATAGAATTTGCAATAGATACCGTGAAGTCTTACAGTGCAGCAGAGCAGGAGTTTCCAAAAGGAAACAGAGGTAGGTATATCAAATTGTTGTATACTTCAATCAAGATTTTACTATATAACAACAATGTGATGACTATGGAATAAACAAGCTAAAATTCCCTGCATGCATGGGGGAAGCACTGAAAAGAAAAGGATAAACGGAGGAAGAAATGGATAAGGGAAAGAAGAAGGAGGCCATGGACCCAATCATGATGGAGGAAGATCATATAAACAAGATAATGGAGATAGTTGGAAAGACATGCAGTGTAGTACCCTACCAATATAAGATGAATAATAAGAAGAGATCCATAGATGATAGAGAGGGCTTAGAAAGTGATGAAGAAGAAGTAGAGGATCTCTGGGATGTGGAGAATATTGAGGAAATCCCACGTGAAACATATGAAAGGAAGACAGGTGGTCCAAGGGAAGGAACAAAAGGTAGAACTCCCATCTAGATCAATGTTAGTGTGGAACCCATAACCCCATTTGTGACTAATACACCATAAACAACACCACCATTTAGACAAACAAATTTTAGTGGAAGAAAGACAAGAGGAAACACATCCAAACAAGGAGCAACAACTGGAGGAGCCAACTTAGGAAGTAGCATTCAAATATATACACCGCACAGAGGTAGTAGTTCAACATAGTTCAGTATGGCAAGACATGATGCCACCATCAAGTTACTAGAATATCGGGGAGAGGCATCTAAGGACCCTGAAAATCACTTGTTCATATGAGAGAATATTTAGGAAGAAAAACAAATCACAGATGAGGATACAAAACTTGCACTGTTAGCTATCACGCTAAGAAACCATGCACTGGATTGGTACATGAGCTTATCTGCAATCAATCCACCAGGAGTAATAAGGACTATTGAAGATGTGAAGAAACTATTAATCAATGAATTTCAGAAGCCTATCTCAAAAGATCAATACATGAATGAGATGATTGAAATCATGATAAAACTAGGTGAGTCTGTTTGGGAGATTGATCAGAGGTTTAAGCGATTGAACGGTAAGCTGAAGTATGTAATGACTGACATGAAACATAGGCACTTATTTGTGAACTCATTTTTACCACATTTGAAGTGCCCCTTAAGACAATAGAAGTTCCAAACCGAGGCAAAGGCTCTGCAGACAACTTTCCAAGTAGAAGATAACTAGTATCAGAATATAGATCCAACAATAGAGGAGACAAAGGAGGATTTGAAGAACCTTATATTTCAATTGAACCAAAATAAAGGAAAATAGAAAAGATAAGTTGTTTGGTGTACCACATCTAGGAAAAAAGGTCACCATAAAAATGAATGTCCAACTTTCATGCAGTATATGGAAACAAGAGTAAAAAACCTTTTGACAACAATAGTACGATGGTGTGAGATCTGTAAGACACATGAGCATGATCCATATCATTTTCCAATGATGCAGAGGTACCAGCCAATACCCAAGAGTTCATATTTCACTTTTTGCAAGTCAATGGGTCATGATGATAATGATTGTGGGATAATGGACTTGATGAGGGAAAGAACTTCAAATACTTATAGGGTGCAAGAAGAAATGATGACAGGGTAAGATGCACCTAAGTTCAACCAGGTACCACCTCCATATAATAATTCACAGGCATAGTACAACATTGTGCAACCACAATATAACCTCATGCAGTATAATCATATACCTTAATATAACACATCGCGAGGAGATCGAGTTGGATATAGAGGTGGAGGATAAGGTAGAGGAAGATTTGGAAGAGGAAGAGGTCCATTAGTGTGCCATAATTTCCAACAACCAAGAAATTATTCAAGGGAATGTCCACTCCCATCAACGATGTGTATGTGATGTCGCACAATGAACCATGATACATAAGAATTCCCAACACGTTTGGGAAAGATTCAAGAAAAAAGGAACTAGAACAACCAGAATGTTCAGTGGATCTCTGTAGAAGTTAGAGATGATGGAAGAAATATAAACATATTCATGCAAGGAGGTTCTAATATAGGACTTGACACAGTGACATAAGATCCAACACAACACCAATGGGTGAAGAAAAATATTGAAACACAAAAGCAATTTGATGCGCATAAAGAAAAGGAGACATTCAAGGAAGCTAGAAAAGAGTTCCTCAAACAAGATTTTGTGTCTACATTAGTTGTGCAACCTACTCAGAATGTACCAATGTACAATATTCCTTCATCAATGGACCACAATGGTGAAGCACAACTTGTATAGCAAGTAAGTAACATAAGAAATTTTATTCAATCCCGTGTTAAGTGACTGAATGATCCATCATCCGTTAGGGTTTTAAAATGTCTACTAGAAAGATGTAACACACAGGTAGAGAGGATGTTAGAGCAGAAAATAGTCAATCACCTCCATACAAGAAGGAGGACAAGAAGGGAATTCAGACTCAATGCTAACATTGGGGATGCCAATATGGGTGATATTATACTAGACTTAGGCTCTGAGGTAAATGTTTTACCTAAGAAGACATGGAAGTTTATGGGAGAACCCACATTAGGCTATTCACCTTTCCAAATGAAATTAGCAAATAAAAATAGATTTCTACCAATTGGAAAGTTGAAAGGTGTGAAAGTAGATTTGGATGGAGTGCGTACTAAGTCCTACTTTGAAGTAATAAATATAGTATATGGAATAAAACCTTATCCAACATTTCTTGGAATGGATTTGGCATTTGACAACCAAGCCATAATCAATTTGAATACAAGAAAAATGACATTTGAATCAGGAGAATATAGAGTCATTGCACCATCAGATCCTTCAGAAGGAGAAAGGTTTGTGGAACCCACTTTCTTAGATCTAGGGGAAATCAACCAATTGGACAGAACCACCATGTATGAAGAAGATTATGTTAACCCAACTCTAGACGAGGTACTCAGTTGGAGAACCATCACATCATGTGCTTTTAACTTAGATACATGTATGGAGAATTGGCAGCATATACTACATGAAGTTTCCACAAGAAGGTGTGTAAGAATAAACCACACAATAAGAAAGTTTGGTACAAAGATAAGAGAACCTCCCAGTTTTCATGGGGTAAATGATATAGAGGAATTTATGACCAGCTATGAAGAGGATGTATTAGAGAATTAGAAGCTCTTAGCCCTATATATTTCACTTAAGGCTACACCTGTAAGATGGTGGGGTGCACACAAAGAAACAATTCAGGACCAATGCCAATGTAAACGATTACTACGCATTAGATTAGGTGAAGAACAAGGAAACAGTAAAATGTAGAGGTATGATGGACAAGGGACACCATCAGAACACTTGGAGAAGTGTAGGAAACAATGGAGGATGACACCACCATAAGAATGGCCTCATCATTTCATCCACACATTGAAAATAATCCCATAAAATTGGTATGTAGACCAGGAGATGCATAGAGGTACTACTGAATGGACAACATTACAATAGAACTTTGTAGTAACTTTCTCATTTAAACATGAGAAACCCAACATTGATTCAACCCTGAAGCATATAAAAGGTGTAATATTTATTGATGAACCCAAGGTTGAACTCATGAAAAAATACCAACAATAGAACATACAGATAGTCAAAGAACTAATGTCATGCTATCATGTTGAAGAAGAGGCATCAGATGAGGATGACCCGCGCAATATTAATATTATAGAAGTTGAAGGAGAAAGAGAGGTGGAAGGTCCATATTTGTATTCATAAGTATATGCTACACCTATCAAGGTGAAGAAAGTTAACATTGACATAACTGATAAACCTAAAATGGCAAGTATTGGAGACTATTGGGATGAACACACAATAAAAAGAATAACATAGTTACTTTGCGGATACAGTGACCAGTTCCCAACAACCTTTACAGAGATGAACAGCATAACAAGAGATCTAGGATAGATGAAAATACCTCTCAAACCTGAGGCAAGACTTGTCAGGAAGAGACCTTACGGCCTGAATCCAGTGTATAAGCAAAAAGTGAAGGCAGAAATTGGTATCATAGAACCAATAGAGGAATCTGAATGGGTAAGACCCATGGTAGTCCAAGAAAA
>ML832251.1:55294-65536 GCA_009831015.1 Picea engelmannii | reverse complement strand
AACAATTACACACACATTTATCACTAAATTCGTTGTCAACATCTATGTACAACAACCACTACAACGCAGTAAACTATTGTCCCACAAGTTTATGGAAAATCACTACCTAACAATCAATGGTTGTCTAGCTGGGATATCGTTGTCTAAATAGAAGGAAATCGCTACCCAATCATACACGTCTGTCATACCTATTAAAAATTTGTTGTCATACATATTATAAGGTTGGTGCCAAAATATTACTGTCAACATATTAATTAAAAATGTTGTCAAAAAGGGTTGTCTATCAATCAAAAAGGGGATTTACTGCCCTTTAAATGTTCTTTATAAATCAAGGGGGTTCATTGTCATTAATAACACAGGTATCAACAATGAAATTCGTGGGTAAGTATACTGTCCATTCAATAAATAAAATCATTGTGTAATTTACATTTAAAAGAAAATATTGAAACTCTATGAAATTTGACCTCTGCCCAACAAAATTGCAGTGAAAAAAATACATTTAAAGGCGAGTTTAAAACTCTAAAAAAAATGGATCTCTGCCCAGCCAAATCATAGAGATAAATTCTATGATAAAACTAAGGATAAATATCTTGACTAACCTATTGATATTGCCATCTAATAACCATTTCAAAGTCTGTTAAAAAGGATTCGCAAAAGTAATAGGAATAATGCAACCACAATTTGTCATAATGCAGATATAAAGGGATTCACAAATAAAAAGGAATAAAGGGATTCACAAATGCAAATAGCTCTGATATATAATTGTTGTCAAGAATATCGTAGATATATAATCGTTGGTAAATGTTAACGCAGATATAAAATAACTCATATATAATAGTTTTCAAAATCGTAGATATGTGATCGTTGTCTATACAAAGTAATTTTTTCCTTTAATACTCATTGTCAACAAAATAAATATCGCTTCCCATAAATGAATCTGTTTCTAACCATTACACATTCACCAAACGCAACCATTAACAAGTAAAATCGCAACCAATACACAAGTAAAAACACCACCATTACACGAGTAAAGATGCCACCATTACATAGTAAAAAAGACGCAGAGGTGATCATTAAAAACACTGAGATTATTAGGGCGATTCACTAGGTGAAATAAATAAACCAAAAATGCAAAGGTGTTATTAAAACACATAGAGTATTAAGTTGTTTGCAGGGAGAAATAAATAAACAATAAATAGAGGCTAATTAAATACCAAAAATGTAGAGGTTTAGCATTCAAGCGCTGGGTAATATGCCAAGAAATCATAGAGATAATCAACAAAAACACATAGATACACAACACAAAGAGGCGCAAGGACCAATCATTCAAAAATGAATCAATCAACGCAAGGATACTCATTCACAAGAAGGTGTAAAGATCCATGATTAATAACAAGAGAAAAACACAGAGATAAGTAAGGGATAGATGGTCGGGCGATTTTTTTTTATCCTTCACCTATTATCCATGCACAGGAAAGTAGGGCATTTGAATCTATAGGTCTTTAAACACCGAAGTGACGACTGTCGATTCGGCTCCTGGACGACTGCTCGGGCATAGACTAATATCTAAGGGAATAAGGGACAGAAGATAAACTACAATTTTTCTTTGTAATTATCAATGAAAACAAACATAGAGAAGTCATTGCAATCAGGAGTTGGGTTCGTCATGGGAAATCAATTCAAAATACAACAAGCATAAAGCTGGGATGACCTTAAGTTCTTTGATTATAAAACCCTGAATAAAACATAATCTTTACACAATAGAAGTACAGTATTGAAAGCACATAAACAATATTAAACTAACATTAAAAAATATATGCATGCATACCGTAGCCAAATGAGAAAGCTCCGAGTCATTGTCCCGCGCACGCTCCATCCAACTCCCACTTGCCGATCGATGTGACCTCATCGGTACCTCCCAGCCAATGCTAGGGGTAATGTTCTTCCCCCTGAGCCCCATGAGCCGCAAAGGGGCCACACACACAATACTAGAGAACTGCTAGCACCCAGCTCGCCTCAAAAGGTTGAGCTACCACTCGTTACCAGAGCTGGGTATCCCAACTCCCATAGGAGAAAGTTTAGTCAAGGAAAAATTCAGTAGCGTAACGTTACGCCAAAATATGAGATATTAATACTCCTCCTCCTCCATCCTTTTTATAGAGTTTTTAAGTAATTATTTTCCCAAATTCTCATTAAATTCCTTTTTCATAAATTTTAATTAGAAAAAACCTCCCACATACACATGTCACCCATCCCCTAGTTGCACCAGAAAATAAATTTTATGAATTAATTAGATATTCCTATTTCCCTCACCCACCTAAAACCATTCCTAAAAACGCTCCTTGGTGTCCCAATATTCCCTTACAAATCTTAAATGACTTATGCCTTACTTAATTCCTAGTTGAGTTCATAAATAGAAAGTTCCTAAGGCAAGATTCCTTACTAGGTTAGACATTCATCTTTTTCTTTATGTTTCCCCTTTTATTTAGGTTTCCCCTTTTTCTTTAAGTTTCCTATTTATTTTAAGTTTCCCTCTTTTTCCTTTTTAACTAAAAATCGATTTAGAAAGTGTAGATAAAACAACCATTTCCCTTTTTAAAATTTTAATCCTCCATGATAATTTGATTTAATAAATTAATTTGAATTTCTTACCCCCCCTTCTTGTTACATGTTTATTTATTATTATTATTATTATTATTATTATTTTACCACATTTTCTACTTAGACCTAGGTTTTAATTTCACTAGGTTGGGCGAAATTTTCATTATAGAAAAATTGTTTTTAAATATTACTTATCACATCATTCATTTTAGGGTCGACTATGTTTATTCACTTAACCGTTGAGATTGTGACGTGCTCTTCAGGATGCACTAAGTGATCCAAGGGTGCCACTTGCCTCTTTTTGTTTTCCTTGCGTGACGTTCCCTTCAGGACACACTACGTGATCCAAGGGTGCCACTCGCCTCTTTCCATTTTCCTTGTGCGGGGCATGCCCTTCAGGACACACTACGTGCTCCAAGGGTGACACTCACCTCTTTTTGTTTTCCTTGCGTGACATGCCCTTCAGGACACACTACATTCTCCAAGGGTGCCACTCACCTCTTGACTAAATTTGGTAGACGTAAAAAAACCCTGGAGTCAATACTCTGCCAAGTGATCTTGTGGGAGACTAAGGGCCTCTAAGGAATAAGGCCCCTGCCTTATTGCATGCCCCTTAGAATCATCATGAGCGACTGTCACAGTCTGCCCTCACGACATCGTGGGTATTCTCGAACTAGGAAATCAGTAACCTACAATTAGAGTCATGGCGGGAGTGCTAGTAGGTTGTGGCAGGGTTGTTGTCCAAATCTCTCACTCAAGTCTCTGGTTGTCCTGCGTGACCCCTCTACTCCACATGTGAGTCTGGTCAGTAAGCTATCGTCAGCCTGCATCCATAAATGAATCATGTCGGCAATAATAATCATTCATGATAACATCTAATCATATGTGCATGTTTCACATCAATAGCGTTCAAACCCAACAGTCCTCTCCCTGACTCAATCTAAATTCCAAGGGGTTTCATCGATGCCTCTGCATCCTCAATGTCCAAAGTCCTGCACACTCAGGAGAACCCAGTCAATAGCACCTGTCTATGTAAATACAACATAATAACGTATCATCAAGTCCGTCATATCTCATAATCATAATCAAAACGACCAATAGTATAATATCTCGGATCACTTGCAAGCAAGTGTCCTCAAAGAATAAGTTCTCTCAGTGCGCACAAGAGAGGGATGTTACACTCTCTCTCTCTCTGTAAACCCATTTCTCCCCCCCCTCTCTCCCAACTCTCACTCTCTCTCTCTCTCTCTCTCTCTCTCTCTCTCTCCCACATCTAACAATATCTCCCTATATCCCTCTTTCCCTCTCCCTCTCTACCCCACTCTTCCCCCACTCTCTCTGTTAAGGTTTAAGCTATGATTATGTTTCTTTTAAATTTACTATATAAGCATAGCATAGATAGGATCACTGAGTAATACACAATCACAAGAGACACATCATTTATCCTGGGAAAACCTCATGGGGGAGAAAACCCAGCGAAAAATTCCTTAATATAGATAGCCAATACAATGCCAAGAGAATAAACCAAACAATACAAAAAGTCCTCTCCTAAGTAGTGCACCTCTCTCTCTCTCTTCTTCTCCAGCTGCAGCTCCAAACTTGCGCTCTGATGATCAAGTGAGTGAGTGAAAAATTGAGGCGCTAGCCTCTCTTATTTACACAATCTGGCAGGCGTTGAACTGAGGTGTCTTTTCATTGGTAGGGCCGACTTCTCATTCTGGATGGTCATAACCACTTTAATATATTTTGGGGATGACTTCTCATTTAGCATATTACAATTAGGGTTTGACCAATCTGCAAAATGGGATTTGGTCATTTACAATACGCGACATGATCAATCCACAAAAGGGTATTGATCTAATGAATAATACATCAATAATAAATAGAATACTCTTTGTAGTTACAATATTTCAAGACTCCCCCTTAACAAGAAGGGTATTCTACAATGACATTAGACGAGAGAGAGGGCAACATCATCAACAACATATTGGAACACTGACTGGCATATCTAAAAATCATCGAAAGTTTTTCTCATCATCAATGTCATCATTCACAACAAGGAGCTGGAATGGCATCATCATCCTCATAAACATGAGGCTAAGGTAACATCGTCATCATCTTCAACGTGAGGCTAAAGTAACATCATCATCTTCAGCATGAAAGATGAAATAACATCATCATCATCATCTTCAGCATGAGAATAAAGTAACTCCATCATCTTCAGCATGAAAGATAAAATAACATCATCATCATCATCATCTTTAGCAAGAAGCTGAAGTGGCATTATCATCATCATCATCTTTAGCAAGAAGATGAAGTGGCATCATCATCATCATCTTCAACAAGAAGCTAAAGTGGCATCATCACCATCATCTTTAGCAAGAAGTTGAAGTGGCATCATCAACATCTGCATCAACATGGATTAGTATAACACTAATACATCATCATCATAAATAACAACACAAGGCTGATACAACATCATCAACAACAATATCACATCACAAAGGTTGGAGCATTATCAACATCAACACTAGGCTGAGAGTCTTCAACATGAGGTTGGTATCACAACATCATCAACATGAAGCTGGCACCACAGTATGAGACTGGAAACACATCATCACAACACGAAGCTGGCAACATCATCACAACATGAGGCTGGAAAATCATCACAGCAGGAGGCTGGAACATCATCACATCATGAGGTTGGAATGTCATCATCATGAGGTTGGCATCACAACAATTAAGATGGAATATCATCAACATGAAGCTGGTATCACAACACAAGGATGGCAACAACATTTTGTGGTACTCTGACAGTCCTTAAGGAGCTTCCCAGGAATCATAAGATTCCCTAGGATATAAAATCCTAATGGAGCTACCACGTGGTACTCTGATAGACCATCCTTACTGTACCTTCGAGATCTATCCATGAATCATAAGATTCCCTAGGATTATAAAAATCCTAACGGAGATACCACTATTGATCAAGATACCATAGTATCATCAACACTACTCCCCCTTTCGAGGGAGGTCCTTTCGGACTATACCAAGATTGTCTCGAAAGTGCTCAAACTTTACACGAGACAAAGGCTTGGTCAACACATCGACAACCTGTTCATCCATGCTAACATACTAGAGATTTATGGATCCTCTCTGCACCATATCACGGATGTAATGATATCGAATCTCTATGTGATTCATCCCATTATGGAACACATCATCTTTATACAACTCTGGTTATCACATAGGATCACGATGGCTTCCATCTTCAGATCAAATAGATACATCAACAACATATGAAGCCATACGACTACACAACTAGCGGAACATGCAACAATTTATTCCACTTCTATCGTGCTCGGAGTAGTGCTAAATTGCTTCCTACTCTGCCATGAGATCATGGCTGACCTCAGACTAAAACAACATCCTGAAGTGCTCTTTCTATCATAAAAAATTCCAGTTCAATCTGAATCAGTGTAACCACTCAGTCCGAACTCATGATCTCTAGTATAGTAGAGACCAAAATCCAATGTACCCTTAAGGTATCTCATCATATTTTTTGCAGTAATAATGTGAACACGTCTGGGTTCTACTAGATACTGACTCAAGGAAAAACATATATCTAGCATGGTATTCGTCAGATACATCACTAAACCAATAATTTTTCTGTACAAAGTAGCATCAACCAATTTTGATGAGGTACATAGCAGGAGCTTCAACTTTGTTTCCATGGGTGTGTACATGGATTTTCATGTCAACATGTCAAACCTCTTCATTTTAATTGCATACTTCCCTTGGTTAAGGAAAATATTCTCTGTGCTCTGCCAAAATTCAAGACCTAAGAGATAAGCATTTAGGTCTTCCATCAAGCTCTATAGCGAGCTTCTTCTGCAATCTATGATGAGATTTTCTTCATCTTGTCAAGAATACATCATCTACATATAGTAGTAACATCACTGGATCATCATTCATAACCTTCAGATAAAGGTTAGAATCAACTTTACTCTTGGTAAATCCCAAGCTCTTCATGAAACTGTAAATTCTGCCATATCAAGCTCTAGGAGCTTGCTTCAACACGTACATATCCTTCTTCAACTGGAAGACATGAGTATTTCTATATTCAATATTCAAATCAATTTTTCTCATTATATTGTACCAATCTGATACACTTTCTTAGCTGCAACTCAATATGCACAATCATGTGCTAGCTCTATGTGCTTTCTGCAAAAATCTATCTATCTCACTATCTGGGAGTATTTCCTCTCCTCTTTCTGTAATTGTTCCTTCTGGAACTGGGACTCTGCACCTCCACCTTCTCTAAGGCTGAGAATGATTGCTCCATTCTCACTGTGACTGCTGAAATCTGGGAGTAATTCCTCTACTCTATCATGGAAACAACTTCATCTGAAACTAGGAGTGGCTCAATAACTGATACTGAAGATAGCTCTTCTTCTTTCATGGAGTTAATGCTATCTTTTATCACAGTCATGTTTCCATGACCCAACTAATGTACTGCACCAACTTCCACTCAATTTTAAATATGGGGATTTCTCCCCCTGCATCTCATACTATATATGAATCATGGTTGTTCTGGTTGTCTTCGTAAATACTGGAACTATTTCTTTAATAAGTGTCTCATCATAGTCTTCTCCCTTTTGTTGGGAGAATCCTCTGGACACACATCAGGCTTTGTACATCTTCAACATGATTGATCTGTATAGATCAATTTTGGAAGTCAATACTGACTTCTCTTCTAGTCTCACAGAAGAATCCATATCCTAGTCTTTCTGACTGTCTTCCTTCTTTGCCACTGAAACAAGTGAATCTTCCAAGAGATTTCATATCTCCTAGGAGTCTCTGAAGTTATGATATAGTCTTCACATGACATATGTCTTCTAGTCCTATAAGTTGTCTCTTCATTTGATCCTTTTTTAGATCACTCTTTCTCTCGATTTATTCTGAGTCTACAAGGACTTCATCATCTCTTATGAGGTATACCTGGTGTTGAATACCAAGTCTAACTATGAAAGACTGAGTTAGGATTCAAACAAGTTCTTCTTCCCGTCAAGGTGGCTCAATTAACATTTGAACAATTACGCTGTGAGATCTTGATCTAATGTTCGGTCATATTTGGAGCCTTCTTCTCCTTACAATTAATCTTCATATGAGATACTCTGAATCTCAAAAGATATCTTATTCTTCATCTTCTTTGGTACATGAGTGTATGTGGTCATGTACATAGTCTTGTTCATGTCTCATATAATATGTTACCTTTAACAACCTTCACTATAGATTCCTCAGGGTTATCACCTGTGACCTAAAACAAGGTCAACAAAACAATAAGAAAGAATAATATTGTTTTGATAATAGTATATAAAACGTTAGCATGAGTAATCATCAAAATATATCTTTTAGAGATATCACTTGTGACTTGTCTAAAACAAGGATCAAAAGTCGAGAATACAATACGAAATGAATCAACACTCTTCTAGTGATGTGATTACACATTTATCCAAGGTAACTTGGAATCAACACAAGAATTTTCTCCTAGAGGAGATGTTAGTTGTATCTGGTAAATGATTACATTAATCATTTATCTCAATATATTCACATGCTACCAAGCATAATACTTTTCGAAGACTGTTACCTCAACTATAGTGTTTACTTGTAAAGGGGTGGTTATCAACTTTGTCATGTGAAACTTTGAATCTTTTCAACTTAATTAATCAAACCTAGAACCTGGGGTTTTGTCCTCAAGAATGAGTGTGTTTTTCTTTTCTTCCAAGTCTCCTTCACTCAATATGACAAGTGATTTCTTCAACCTGTCTTTTGTACTAGGACAATATGCTCTCTTGACAGAAGGTTGGGTTAGAGAATAAAATCTATGATCTCTACTTTAATCCATCTAATATTTTGACCAAAGGTTAGTATGATGGTCATATCTTCAACATGAAACACTGATCAAAATAATGTCATAACAAATAGATGCATATCATAATAATCAAACTTGAGTTGCATTATTCTTCTGAATGTCTTGGATCTTGAGATCCTTCTGGATCTAGGGAAAGAGATCCCTTTTCCTGCAAATACCCTTTAAATCTTAATCGTTTAAACATGTGTGCGTACATACCTCTAATGGCATTTGCAGGTAGTGGCACCATTTGGTAGCAGTGATAATGATCACCAACTCTTAAAAACTTCAAGGGTGACTGCAACTGGTACTACGACTGATACTTCAACTAATACTGCAACTACAATTGATACTGCAACTAATTCTGAGACTGCAACTACAACTGCAACTTAGGGTTTTATGAGGAAACCCTAATTTTTCAAACTTCAAATTTTGAAATTCTGATTCAGGGGATAGATGCATTGAGCTGAGGCGAGTAAGTTGGTGTAGTCAGATATATGAAAATCCAAGTTTTACCCCCTCAAACTTGATCAGTGGATTTTTGGACCGGTGCTTCTGGTTTTCTAGTGCTCTTGGCTTTTTGGTACTTCTGGTACTCTGGTACTTCTAGTTGTCTGGTACTTCTGGTACTTTGTGAAGACTAGGGTTTCACTTTTCGAGAGATATACCCACTGAAAAGGTGCGCTGAAGGTGCCAAAGAGTTCCTTGGGCTAGGGCACACTTTTCTATATGACTTTAAGGCTGAAAACCTTCTTCAATAAAAAGCCCTAATTTTCATGTACGACAACAGTGACGTTTTTCTTCTTCTTGTGAAAGATACTCTCTTCAGCTTAGCTCTAATACCATGTTAAGGTTTAAGCTATGATTAGGTTTCTTTTAAATTTACTAGATAACCATAACATAGATAGGATCACTGATAAATACACAATCACAAGAGACACATCATTTATCCTGGGAAACCCTCATGGGGGAGAAAACCCATCAAAACATTCCTTAATATAGATAGCCAATACAATGCCAAGAGAATAAACCAAACAATACAGAAAGTCCTCTCCCAAGTAGTGCACATCTCTCTCTCTCTTCTTCTCCAACTGTAGCTCCAAAATTGTGCTCTGATGATCAAGTGAGTGAGTGAACAAATGAGGCACTACCCTCTCTTATTTATACAATCTGGCAGGCGCTGAATTGAGGTGTCTTTTCACTGGTAGGGCTGACTTCTCATTTTGGGTGGTTATAACCACTTTAATATATTTTGGGGCCGACTTCTCATTTAGCCTATTACAATTAGGGTTTGACCAATCCACAAAAGGGGATTTGGTCATTTACAATACCTGACATGATCAATCCAAAAAAGGGGATTGATCTAATGAATAATATATCAATAATAAATAGAATACTCTTTGCAGTTACAATATTCAATACTCTCCCCCCCTCCATATCTCTCCCCCTCTTTATGCCCCCCGCTCTCTCTCATGCGAGAGAGAGAGAGAGAGAGAGAGAGAGAGAGAGAGAGAGAGGAGATAGTGTGGGAGAGAGAGGGGGGGAGGAGATTGGGGGAGAGAGAAAGACTAAAAGTGAGAGAGTGAGAAAGTATGCAAGAGAGAGAGAGAGGCTCTTTGGGGGAGAGAGTGAATGGGAGACAAAGACATTGGTGGGAGAGAGAGATAGAGGGAGAGAGGGAGAGAGGGAGGGAGGTTAAGATATAGAGAGAGAGTGATATATTGAGAGAG
>ML832251.1:0-19815 GCA_009831015.1 Picea engelmannii | reverse complement strand
ATTGGGTTCTAAATATAAAGAAGCAATTTGTACCTTTTGTGTATGTGGAACATTATGTAGATCAAAGAATTTCTCCATCTGAAGTATCAATGTGATAGGGTCCTTGCCATCAAAATTCCACATATCGATCTTAGGAACGTGTTTGGTCTTCAACCCAAATTTAGATTTTCTCCATTCTTGATTCACCTTACTTGGGTCCTCATCATGAATTTCATGGGATACATTTTCACTTTCAGGTATCCTCTCTATTACGGAAATTTTCAATCCTTCCATGATCTCCTCTTTTAAACCATCCATCTTAGTATTTATTGCTTCCAACTTAGCTTCCATCTCTTGTAGTTCATCTTTTGTTACTGTCTTCTTTTGTAAATCATTTATGTCCCTAAGAATTTATTCACCTTCATCAAGAGTCCAATTAGGATTTTCTGGAGGCTTATTTGGTGTAGAAGTTCCCTTTTTGGGTGGCATGTTGGCCAAGTATCACTTTTGAACCTTGATTTTGAGGTGGTTTTGCTAGACAATCTTTCTTCTGTTGTATCTCCAAAGTTTCATCCCTTCTGGGTATGAAGCTTTATTTTTTGTAGTTCTTTGATATTTCTTCTCTGCAATGCCATAGGTATAATCAAAATTAGATGTTCCAAGTAGAATTTATGGTAACTTTGCCACACCTTACTGATTTTTGGCCTTTCCAGGAGATATCACTTGTATAGCGTGTCTCAAACAAAATAAATGATATGAAATTCTGAAACTCGTACCCAAAATACTACAGACTATCCACTATCCAATGAAACTAGTCTCACTCAATTTGGATACTCTAGGAAGAATTTATGATTGTTTTACTTGGAACACCTTCTTGAGACTAGTCAATAGGACTAGTCCGATACCCTATCTTCCACAGGGTGTATCTACAAATTTAAGATGACACATAAGCTTAAATTTTTACCACAGATACCTTACTAATTTTTGTGAATAGAATCTGAAGTTCAGGGTCTGAAATGTTACAGAAAATTTGTTATAGCGAAAATTCTGGGATGACTCAGTTCAGGATGATTCCACAACCCTATCTTGCACAAGATGTATCTCTGAAATTATAAGGCCTCAAGAGATAAAATTTTAACCAAACGTACCTTGATCCATATAATAAATATCCTCCAAGTCATTCCTTCTGAAACGTTGTAGAAAAAAATTTATAGGGAAAATTCCAAGGTGTCTCAGATATAGCAGTGAAACCCCAAGACCTTGAGCTCTGATACCATATGTTAAGAACCAAATATCAATATAGCATATAAAAACCTCAGAATAAGTACTCAACGCCTTGAAAAAGAGAGAAACTCATATAATAAGCTTCTTCGAGGGGGCAACCTCCTTATGCCCACATAAATGTACAATTACAAGATGATTCAAAATGAAAACATCTCCTTGGTATATATAGGAGACTAGGAGGTATAATTACAACTAATGGACTGAAGCCGACATAAATAAAATAACATTACTAATATAATATGCCCTAATTAAGGGGTAATGAGCCACTATTTAGGGATTAACATTATACTCGTCATAAAGAGGTAACTTGGAAACCTCTTGAATATCCATAGCAAGAGGATTTAGATCAACAACTGGTGAGTTATCCATTTGATCATAATATGTTGTAATATTATCCTCATGAAGAAATAAACACAGTTCCAAATAAGCCTCTTCTTGTTGTCCATGCCTATTCTCACATTTTTTAAGACTCAACATGTCATCCTCCAACTTATCTGAAATGTTTCCACAAGCTATGATATTTTCCTCCACCTCTTGGGCATCATAGAACATCTAATGCAAAGACAATGAATTCCTATACAAGAGATAAAAAGAGAAATCTGAATGGAAGGCTATAGCATAATATAACTTGGCAGTACCTTCAGGTGACTGGATCTCTTCGGGTATTTTTTAATAATGACTAGCAAACCTCCTACTGAAATTAGAGACAATTTCATTATCCATTCTTTTCATGGCATAAAATTTTGAAAGGAATAGATCCCACGACTTTATTTTTCCCCAAAATTTCAAAAAGGCATGACTTAGTTCCTTCCATGAGCTTATTCACTCAGGAAAAAAATGCCTAAACCATTGCTTGAAATCCCCTCGTAAATACTAAGAAAAGGCTCTCATACAAACATCATCATGCTAAACTTCAAAGAGGTCAATGAAATGCTCAAAAGCCTGAAGATTTTTTTTCAGTTGTAAGGTTCTCAATTTATCCATCAAAAACAGGAAGGTATTTGTAATGCTTTGGAGAAAAATCATGAAGAATGGAAGGCAATTTTAAAGGTTTGTATCTCTGTTGAATCTTGGAAGATACAATAATAGGTACAAAAGATGATATATCAACTTTGATTTCATAAAACTTACAAGACTATTCAAGGTTATCATATGACTCAGATAAAGGGTCTTGGTCATAATCATCTATACGAGGAGAAAGTATATTTATAGTTTGTAGTGAAGGATATACAAGAGTGGGTTCATGATCTTCATTTGAATGCAATAAATGAAGAAAAATTATTTTGGAAAAATTAGGAAAGGACAAGAAGATATTGATAAAATAGAAAAATACTTGTTGAAGAAAACTCAAGCTTGAATACCTGATTCTTCCATACTGTACTTCCATATCTCTGTCATGTGAGCTCGTCCTCCAGTGGAGTCTGTAAATTTGATTTAATTAGGAGTGGAGTCAGCAGGTGAAAGGCACACAACCTTCTTGTATCTGAATGTTGTTCACCATCAACAATCAGCTCTAAAACTTTGTCATTCTTTCCCAAGGAAGATGATAGCTTTGGTTCCCTGGCAACGACACCAAGATGTTAGCACTAAAAATTTTCCTTGGGATGTATCAAGGAAACCCCAAGGTAACCATTTCAACCACTTTGGACTGTATTCCTGACCTATACAATCAGAGAGGGCTCTCTCAAGGGCCAAAAGGCTCTAAGACTCAAAAGATATTCAAAAATAAAATTTATAAGGTCATATTTCTGATAAGAACAATTTGTTTTTATAAATTTTGGTGGTTTTACAAGAAAAGATAACTATCCTTGGGCAATGCAGTCAAAACTTGAATATTAATGACTTGTAGATAATAATTGGCAAAATTTTGTCTATCAACCTTGAGGCAAGGTAAGAATTAGGTTTAGTAAATAAGATAATGAGATGACATATTGAACAATAGAAAAATCCCACTACAGTAAGAGAACCTATCTATGGATGAATTCTTATTACAACTTTAGAAGAAAACAAAATGGGGAACTACTAGAACAGAGCACCATAACTAGATGAATTTTGAACCAATAATTCACATACACATAAAGGGTATACACTTAATGAAAACGGAGCATCAAAGATGAATTCCCTTCACAAAATGTAGAGCATACCAGCAGACAGTACAATCTTGAATATGTAAGACAGGAACACATACTGAATCAAAATTCTATAATGAATCTCAAAGGAAGACGAGTAGCTTCTGTATTAATCGTGCAAAAAGATAAACAAGCTCCAATACAATATGAAAAAGCCTCCTTCTTCAAGGGTCCAACCTTTATCTACTCTTGTGCCATGAAATATATAGAAATATAGGTCCTTTCCATCTCACCAATTCGAACTCTAACCCCTTTCCCAAAATATAAACCACTACAAACATAAAATGACACATTTTAACTGACTTCCTGTTTTTCAGGAGGCGAAATTCTGAAAACTAGGCTTCAAAATGCCACTTGTAATTCTCAAACTATAATAGTTGTGTAAAATATGAGAATGGTTTTTGTATATAGGCTCGTTCTAAAGAAAAATGTCTCTCAGTTTCTTGAAATTCATCTCCATATTGCAGGAATATGTGTCGCAAAAACATGTCTTAAACATGAAATCATGAAAAATGAAAAAATAGGGCTCAAAGATTCCTTTGAATCTCCTAATCCGTGATACCCGTGTGAAAAATGAAAGAGGTTAATGTTCTTGGTTCTGTTCTTGAAAATAAACTCCTTTTTTTTTGAAAATTCGTCCTGGTTCACCTGACAATCCTCCTGGAAGTCAATTGGTCAAAAATACCAGTTCAACAGTCTTAGAACAAAATTTCCACAGCACATTCCATAGTGTATTTCATAGTGCATTTCATAGAACATGTCTAAATTCACAGCGCCTGAGCTAGTTTGTAGCCCCAAAGGTAAATCAAGTAGCCAAACCCTTCCTGACCTCCAAACAAGACAAAAAATCTCATGGAGTACCTAATGGCTATGAGGTTGATGCTGGTAATTTCATATTTGCACTTAGATGTTTGCAAACTACCTAACCTCCAACCCTCTTCCATAACTAGTTCGTAGCACCAATTCGCAACGCCAACTCAAATATATCTTACACACTTCGAGGAGGTTGTTAGTTTATGGCATGGCATAATCCTTGGAGAACATGATCAATCTTATGTGTTAACGGGTACAAACATCCAACTACAAACAATGCCAAGGAGGAACTCTTCAAAGGTACGATACTTCCTAGCTTACCCTAAGCATGAGAATTTAATGGAGACCATTAGTATTAGAAGTGATCATGGTGGTCTACTTTAATGACCATATTTATGTAGACAAGTATGTGGTATGTTTTTTATTTTTGTTCTATTTTGAGATATGTGTGTTGTTTGTTTTTTGGTTCATTTTTCAATTAATTTATAAATGACTTCTAATTGTTTTTAATGAGTGAGTTTAACTACGTTGTCCCTTATGTTTCCTGGGTTATCCAAAAAAATAATAGGCACATGAAGGAACATCAATAAGAACAAAAGTGTTTTTCAACACCACCTAATTATTCTCATAAAGATTGGATTGGGATGGTATTGAGAAGTGTATGTAATTAATTTGTAAATTTATAATTTATCCTCATTTAACAAATTAAATGAGCATGATAAAGGGTAGTTTCTCTCTATATTCATCCCTTTCAATCTTATATTGTGAGAAGAATCCCCACTTCAAGCACTCCAAGTATACTATGGTTTCCAGATTCCACAAAACCTTATCAAGATTAAGTGAAAATGAGGAAGAGTATAAAATAATGAAGTATTCTAATGTTTTGTTATGGTTAATGGATTTTTTTTTCAATGTTGAGTGTATTCTTATACAATTAGGTCATGTTCACATTACACTCATACTATACATGCCTAGGTTGTGAGAAAGGGCATTATCTCCCTCTCGTCATCACCCCAATTCCTAGATTGTTAGAATAATAATAGAAAGATCGACAAGGGCATTCCATTCATCCTATAAATGCCTAGGTTTTGAGAAAGGGAATTGGATCCCTCTCATCATCACTCCACTCATCCTACCACCATATTGGTGTATGCACCATTTTATGTTTCACTTAGTGAAATCTTCCCAAAAAATATTAGACACCTTATCTTTGTGAATCCCCACTCAATTTCATGTGTTATGAGCATGGTTGATTCTTGTTAATATGGGAAATGGAACCTTCACTAGCGTCACAACAATACAACCTACTTGTTCGAACAATAATTGCATTGGAATTTCATTTTCCGCATGCAATGTAATTACAAAAATATCTGAAACCATACCATGAAATATCCACAACAATAAAATATAACACAAAAAAGGGTCCCCATTGGCACCTTCACTACCATCAGAAAGTGTACTAGGGTTTCCAAGAACTCCACATCAAGCACTCCAAGTATACTAGGGTTTCCAAATTCCACAAAACCTAATCTACATTAGCCACACAATAACTCATTATACCCATCACGAGGCTGACATATAACATTGGCATATAGTTTGGGTGTTGACCATAACCATCAATTCCTTTGCAAAGTGTTGACTATCCCTATGCAAAGTAAATTTCATATTTGCAAGTACAAAAATATTGATTGAAATTCATACATACATACAAAGTTTTCCTCCTACTAATTGAGTTTCTCTTTTATCTTTTTTGGAATCTTTCTCATCTTCAAGATTGAAATACCATGTCTTATTCATGTATTATGCAACCTTTTCATTAATGTTTCATCATTTTATCTTCCTCATAAGTATTTAATTAGCATACACATTAGTGTGTTTTTAGCATCTCATTTTGTGTTATAATTTCGTCTTTTTAGGGTCTTAGGGTCTCCTCAGTGTCTTAATATCATATTCATAGCATCCTACTTGCATTATTTTTTCATCCAAGGTGTCACATATGTGTCTTAATCATGTTGTATTAGTATCCTCACTTTAAACTTTATGCATATTCATAAGTATTTTAGCATCCACATTAGTGTCTTTGTAGAATCTCATTTGGGTCCTAAGATTACATTTATTTTATATTGAATGTTCTTGTAGTCATAATTTGTGATTTTATGCACCCTGACCAAATTTCCAATATGTCCCTGAATGGTTTGAGGAGGTGAGTTGAAAATCACCATAAAAATCTAACTAGGACTTTAATGGATGAACCATTAGTTGTGTTGGACTTAGGGAACCCCTCCCCTATGATTTCATTTCCCAAAAAATGGTTTGTTCGAGTATCTCTAGAACTAGGGTTTTGCTTAGTAAGGGACAATACAATTTATGAACTAGGGGCTGATTTTGAAAAACACTATACTAAGAGATTTGGGGTAGTGTGGTGGCATGGGCCTTGGAAAAACACACTTACGAGAGCTTATGGAACTCAATTGTGTTGCTCAATTTGGAATTTTTGCCCTTGGACCAAATTGTCAATGTGTCCCTAAATGGCTTGAGGATGCGAGTTGCAACTCACCATAAAACTATAATCGACCTTTCATTTATTTTGGACTCGAGGCATGAGATTGTATCTAGGGTCATTTCTCCCCTATGATTCCATTTCCCGAAAAATGTTTTGTTCAAGGATCTTCAGAACTAGGGTTTTGTTTAGTAAAGGACAATGCAATTGCTGAACAAGGGGTTGATTTTGAAAAAAACTATGTTGGGAAATTGTGTGTAGCATGGGCACATGGGAATTGGCCAAACACACTTGTGGGATCTTACAAAACTCAATTATGCTACTCAGTTTGGATTTTATGCCCCTGGACCAAATGGTCAATGTATCCCTAAATGGATTGAGGAGGCGAGTTGCAACTTTCTATAAAACTCTAACCATGCCTCAGATGGAAAAATCGTTAGTTGTTTTGGACTCAGGGCACCAAAATACATCTAGGGGAATCCCTCCCCTATGATTTTTTTGCTCAAAAAATGGCTTGTTCGAGGATCTTTGGAACCAGAATTTTCCTAAGTAGGGGACAATTCAATTTTTGAACTATGAGTCGATTTTGAAAAGAAATGTCTTGGGTGCTTGTGGGTAGTGTGATTGTGTCATCCTTGTACAAACACAATCGTGGAAGTTTATGGAACTCGATTATGCTACTCAGTTTGGATTTTATTCCCTAAGACCAAATTGTCATTGTGTCCCTAAATGACTCGATGAGGTGAGTTGCAACTCACCATAAAAATCTATCCAGGCCTCTGATGGGTGAAACATCAGTTATTTTGGAATCAGGGCATTGGATTACAGCTAGGGGTATCCATCCCCTATGATTATGTTTCCCATATAAAAATTTGTTCTAGGATCTTTGAAACTAGGGTTTTGCTTAGTAACGGACAATGCAATTTCTAAAATAGGGGTCAATTTTGAAAAACACTATGTGGGGAGATAGTGGGTAGTGTGTTCACATGAGCCTTAGCCAAACGGACCTACGGGAGCTTACAAAACTTAAATATGTTGCTCGGTTTGGATTTTATGCCCCTAGACCAAATTGTTAATGTTTCCCTAAATGGCTTGAGGAGACAAGTTGTAACTCGCCATAAAAGTATAACAGAGCCTCTGATGGACAAACTATTAGTTGTGTTGAACTCCTGAAGCCATATTGTAGATATGGGAACCCATTCCATATGATTCCCTTGATTAGATAATGGTTTGTTCGATAATCTTCGAAACTAGGGTTTTGTTTAGTAAGGCACAATGCAATTTATGAACTAAGGGTCGATTTTGAAAAAAAAATGTTGGGAGATTATGGGAAGCGTGTTCATGTGGGAATTCATAAAAACAAATTGTGAGATCTTTCAAAACTCAATTATTTTTCTTGGTTTGGATTTTATGCCCCTAGACCAAATTTTTAATGTGTCCCTAAATGGATTGAGGAGGCAAGTTGCAATTCACCATAAAACTCTAACCGAGACTCCAATGGATGAACTGTTATTTGTGTTGGGATATTGACACCATATTACAACTAGGGGAACCCCTCCCCTATGATTCCCTTTCCCAAAAAAGGGTTTGTGTGAGGATCTCTGAAACTACGATTTTTCTCAGTAAGGAATAATGCAATTTTTGAACTAGGGGTTGATTTTGAAAAACATTGTGTCAGGCGATTGTGGGTAGCATGATCTCATGGGCCTTGGCTAGAAACAGTTACAAGAGATTTCAAAACTCAATTATGTTTCTCAATTTGGATTTTATGCCCCCATTCTAAATTGTTAATGTGTCCCTAAATGGCTCGAGGAGGCAAGATGCAACTCACCATAAAACTTTAACTGAGCCTCTTATGGATGAGACATCAGTTGTGTTAGAATCCTAACATTGAATTACATCTAGGGTAACCCCTCCCTAGGATTATATTTCCCAATTTTTTTGTTCGAGGATCTATGGAATTAGGGTTTTTCTCAGTAAAGCATAATGCAATTTCTAAACTAGGGTTCAATTTTGAAAAACACTATGTCGACTCTCGAGTGATTGTGGGTATAGTGGTTAGTGGGCCTTAGCCAAACACACTTGTGGCATATTTTGAAACTCAATTATGTTGCTTGGTTTGGATTTTATGCCCCCCAGACCAAATTGTCAATGTGTCCCTAAATGGCTTGAGGAGACAAGTTGTAACTCTTCATAAAACTCTAACCGAGCCTTGGATGGAACGAATATCCATTATGTTATACTATTGAGACCATATTACAACTAGGACCACCCATCCCTTGTGATTTAATTTCCTAGAAAATGGTTTGTTCGAGGATCTATGGAACTAGGGTTTTGCTCAGTAAATCACAATGCAATTTCTAAACTAGGGGTTGATTTTGAAAAAAACTATGTCGGGTGATTTTGGGTAGCATGGTCATGTGGGACTTGGAAAAAAACACTTATGATATATTTAGAAAAAGAATTATGCTCGGTTTAGATTTTATGCCCTCAGACCAAATTTTCAATGTGTCCTTAAATGGATTTAAGAGGAGAATTGCAACTCACTATAAAACTCTAACTAGGCCTCCGATGGAGGAACCATCAATTGTGTTGGACTCCTGGCATTGGATTATAGTGAGGGGCACCCCTCCCTGTGTTTCTATTTCCTGGAAAATAGTTTTTTCATGGATCTACATAACTAGGGTTTTGTTTAAGGATGTTGAGTTGTATATTTGAGAAGATCATAGGCCTAACTAATTTTATCTAGGGTTTTGAATTCTCAAATTTGAAAAACTAGAACTCATGCAAATCTCTAGTTTCCTAAAGAAACTTATATTTGTAAATTCCTTAAAAATAAGTAAAGGATTACTAATCATATGTGTTATCCCTAAATTCAAAATTTATATCTTTGTTGCTTGATTTGCAACATGCATGTACACCCTTAAGGTAAATGAGAAAAATGACATCTATAGTTTTGAAGTGGTTCTTCTAGAGCTAGTGATGGGAAGATAGCTAATCATTTTTTTATTTTGAGGGGAGTTTTAGCACTAGAAGTCACCTTCAGATTGCATAGAAGGTAAGCCCATAACCCATCAGTTTATATGGTAAATATAAATGAGTTTTAGGTGATCAAATGGAGAGGACTCAATGATAATAACGTTCTAACTCATAAATATGGACTAACATGCATAAGCAATTGAGGTCTCGAATCAACTTCAGTTAGTAAGTTGGAGTAAGAGTGAATAGAGGGAATAATTTGGTGAGTAGAGTGTAGAGGTTTGTTGTGGACATCAGGTCTTCTAGCAGTCTAAGGAGGAAAAATGTAAACGCAAGATCCTCTTGAATTCAAATCTCAAAGAAACTGAAAGAAGTTACAACAACACTATAATACAACATTCATCATAATACAGTCATAACAATCCATGTGAATCAGTCAATCATGAACTCTCTCAGTATCAGAGGCAAATAATATGGAGCAAGAAAGCTGACTTAGATTAACCAAGATGTCTAAAAAACAAATAAATAACCAGAGAACCAGTGTTCTTCATAAAAAAGAATTACAATAGCAGGGAGCCTAGCTCAACCAACAAACCTTAACAAAATATCAAAACTGCCTATATATACTAAAAATGTTGCAACCACCAGGAATGTGATCGGACCCCTACATTCAAATTTTCCAGTAGGTGCCTACTCTGTCAGCCTGTACAGGCTTGCTTATGTCATATGTGAGCCTGACTTAGTTATGTGCTTTGCAGGAAAATTCATCCCTCAGGAAACTTCAGATTGACAATGTCCCCCCACGACCATTCTCAATATGATTTCCATTTATGGGATGAGACGAGGTCTCAACTATCACCCCTATTTCCATTAACTACCTTCATCGGGATCAGAACGAGGCCTGACACCCATGAATGTTCCAGGTGGTGCCCATGACTTCTTCGAGTCAATCTCGATGCCTCGAGGCCATGCATATCTTCTTCTATGACCAATACGGGTGCTTTTGGCTTTTGGTGCAGCTCCTCTCCATCGCTCCATCCTGCATGTGACCTCGTGCCATAACTTGGCGCTCATATCCAAAGGTGCTTCAGGATTTCATCCTTCACAAACTTAGTCGTACTCCATGCTAAAACATCTGATTCGTGAAATCATGAATTCTCGTATCTGGTGCCACGTGTCCCTCTGAATCGGATGACTCCTGTTGATTTCGAGCTTCAGGACTTCGGACCTTTGGGTCTTTGTGACTTCGGGGCCTTCGGGGCTTTGATGCTTTGGGAATTCCACACACTTCTCACTTCGAAAATCCTGAACCTTATTTCCCCGAACACTTGGATCAACTACCACCTATCCCTTTAAAGATCAATGGCTCATGCTCTCTTCAGACCTTTTGCTCCAGCGCTATACTTCGCGCAAATTTAATATTTCAAACGCCCGTGAGCTGCTAATATGAACTCCACATGGAATTCCCGTTGTTGAAAGTTGAACCTATCTTTTTGCTTGATTCGGGTCCAGAACATACCGCTCTAAGTTTCTCTCTTTGAGCCCGTGGATGCAGCCTGTGTAAACAAAGAATTGGACGACTAGATAGGGGCTTTGGAAAACAACGGGATGAGTGATTGAAACAAAAGGATATGGGTGTTCATATTTAGAGGAAAATAGAAAGGCTTCGGGCCAAGTATTTTTCAGGTAAGACATCAAGGAAAACCAGGTCTTTTAAACAAAAAGGGGTGAACAAAACCGACTTTACCAGTCGAAGGGAAAACTTTAAGACACGACCCACGAAAGAGAGAAAGACATGGAAAGGATACAGACTTAGGTATTCAAAACAGACCCATACAATTCTGGACAACCCTATGTGATAATAGGGAGCAAATACATTGTGAAAGTAGAAACAAAATTATATTATACATAATCACATTTCAATATATTATCTAAAAAAATTCTTAGGTTCTAAATGCTCACCGTTTTTGGGAATAGACCTCCAATGCTAAAGTCTAGAGTTATTCCTTGCACAACACTACATTTACAAGCTCACATAAGGTTGTTTGGTGTGGTACAACTAGACTTCCAGGACCTTCAAGAAGCTTTATAAACCTCCAATGATGAATTCTATAGGTGTTCCTTGCACAACACTACATTTAAAAGATCACATAAGGTCGTTTGGTGTGGTACAACTAGACTTCAAAGACCTTCTATAAGCTTTAGCAACCGACATTATATGCACATATATAGGTAGTGTTATAAAATGATTTTTTCCATTATGATGTATTAGATAGAGTTATGGTGATTATTACTTTTCTTTAATGATGAGTGCATATGCCTAGTTTTCCAACCATGGTTATGTCTATGGAATCATGGGATCGTTTACCTATATTGCATGATATGTTTTTACTTGTTAATTCAATTTTATGTTTAGTTTCTTATGGATGGATTTGATATTGATTCTCATTATTTATTTTTACGCAATTCATTTTACTCTTACCTTTATAGAGTTTGTCTATATCATTAAACCATCAAATAGTAAATTTGAATTTTCAATTGTAGTTTTATAATATCTAATCATATGGAAAGAGAAAGGTAAAGTTGAGCATCCACACCTCTCTATATGATTAACACAAGTATACAACCTATTCAAATACCTCATTCTGAGATGGATCTCTACTAACCCTAGTCTTATTTCATCTTCAAAAATCCTATGTTTTGTAATTGATTTATATTTTGGTCATTGAAGCCTTCATTGGTCAAATCATTTGTGTGTTATGCATCCTCTACCTTTGTCAATATTATTTTCAAGCGATGAGTTGAACCCATTCTCAAAACCATGCTATGATGTCCAATAAAAAGTTTTATCACCCATATAATCTTTGTTTTAGAGTCTTATGGATTCTTTTTAATATTTCAAAGTTGGTTATCATGCTTGGTGTTAGTTAAATTGCAGCTAGCTAGTACTAGTAAAGCCACTATCAATATTTTGTTGTGGTTCCATGTTAAGGTGAAGATCTCATTGTATCTCTTCTTCAAGATTCAATGTATTCACTACTTTCATTCTAACAAATGTAGAGTTTGGTTGCATTCTAATTGTCAAAACTTGAGTTAGACTTGGAATAGTTCAATTTAATTTGTAAGAAAGTTGAAGAGGGTTTGTATCCATTACATTAGTCACAATCATTATTGAAGGTATAACTTAATAAGGGGACAAATTCAATTTATTATGGCAGGAAATTTTCCCAAATGTGATAGAATTTTGTTGGAAGCTATAGTTCCATCTTATTGGCAACAACTTTGACATAAACTTTGATTTTAGAAAATTGGATTCATTTTAAGAAGAAAAAGTCAGTTGATCATGGTGAAATTTTAGCTAGATTAAAACAATTAACTAACCATAAAAATCAAGTTTGTCCACTTATTAACTCACTCCATTTCTACTTACTTTCGATGGCATGCCTAAAATTTCCATCACAAATTGCAAAATTATTGGTCCATGATTTTTTTCTTGTGTGAGTTTGATTCTATAATCTATGAATATTGATGGCCAAATGAACATAGTTGTTTACTTGGATTCAAGTCTAGGTTTTATTCTAGGTCAATCCCATCATTCATGCCTTGAATTTTGATTATCATATTGCTACAAATTTTCATACCTAGGATATCTATTAGATAGATGCTTTGAAAAATAAAATAAAATAAATTGGCAAGGTAAAGGCATAAGAATGACAATTAAATGGTTGGGAACTTTATTTAGAGTGATATAAAATCATAGTTCTATTTGATTATCAAATGCATCAAAAAATTGGATAATGGTTTTTAATATCGCATGATAAACATTGACAAATGTAATTGGTGTTGTTTGACATTGAGGAAAGGTAATTATGCTAAGTAAAGTACTTTTGAACTTTTGGCTTTACCTTAGTTATTAAAATGAGTTTTTGGAATGGTAAATCTAGAGGATCTCATATTAGAGATGGTATATCTTTAGTTTATTAGTTTTCATTGTCTTAATGGATAACATGATTTTTAGCATTATCATAATAATCATTAATCAACATCAAATAAACAAACACTACAATTCATAAAACACGTGCCATGCAATCTCTCTCTATATATATGTGTATGTGTGTGTGTGTGAACTATATATTTTTTACAAAATGGTACATCATGCCCAATATACAATATGACAACAAGTGCCCAAACATGGAAAAATGACATATGATTCCCTAGGTACCAAATGACACTCATTGGTCATTCATCGAACACTTCCACCATTGCAAATATTAGGTGCATCCAAGAACTTGAACTTATTCTCTTACTTGAAGCTGGATCTCGAGTAATTTTGTGCCTAGGTGTGGTTCATCTCTCCAGAGACTAGACAAAGAAACAACATTATTATAAGTTTTTTTCCACATTGAATTAACCGACTTAAAAAATTATAATATGGATGGATGGGATGAAAAGGTGGGGGTGGGAAATGATAATCCCTCAAGGGTTGTACGAGTGATAGTAAAACCCTTGGGGTGGAAATTGGTATCCCAAGAGCTTGGGCATGGTGGCCAAGGACTGGAATTTCCCTGTAGCCGGGGAAAAATGATGAGGGGAATGTTATCAGTGGTGGTGAATTAAATGGTGGTGGTATGGGTGACCTAGTAGTGAATGAATAAAACTACATACATATTTATAATATTTTTATTAGTACAAAAATGTAAAACTCAACCAAAACAATATGACAAATTTCACATTTAAACAAGAATTAACTTGACACATGATACCTATGAAGGGGGTTATTTGTCCATCACAGGTGGACATGGTTCATCACCATATGATACCGAAACCTGTCAAAACACAACAACATTATATTTGTGAATGCCAGAGAATAAGAAAAGAACTATGATGAATTTATCAAAGGTGACACATACATGTGTATGCAGTACACCAAATGAGCAAGCTACCTCTATTGTTGCATTAGTAGTGGAAACTGACATTGATGCATCTACCGACATCTAGGGTATTTTATTCGATTGTAGAAACTACAAACATCATATAATTAGATATGGAAAAAATAATCTCTCTCTCTCTCTCTCTCTCTCTCTCTATATATATATATATATATATATATATATATACTACTTTCTAAGTGATGTTTTCCACAATAGGATGATGTTGAGAAGGGAGGTTAGGCCCTTTCCTAGGAGGACGAGTGTAATGTCCCCAAGGTCGAGCCCTGTTGTAAATCATGTCTATGAAGTATAAAGCTTGTTTATGAACTGTAATTCAAGTTTATAAGGATGGTGAGCCAAGTTATATAAGCTAGTGGGCTTATGTGTTATTAGGCCAGGGAGCCTAAGTGTGGAAGGCCAGGAGCCTGATTTTTGTATATGTAACTATGCATTGTATTAATACGAAACATCTCTATGTGTGGATCGACCACGATGAATGTGTGATGGGGGACTAAGCTTCCACAAAACTTGGGTAAGGGATTGGGGGCTGGAAGGTTGGAAAGAGAGGCTAAGTGTTGAGCCTAGGGGCTAAGCCTAGGGGATTAAGTCCTTGGGAATAATATTTTAATATTAATCCAAAATCCTTGTGAAATCTATGTTTTCTCCTAAGTTCTGGGGGAGGAATGCATGCAGCTTCATGGGTGACATGTGTCGACCCAGGTGCATGCGATTTAAACCAGGAAATTAGTCGTGTTGGGGGTTTGCTTCCCATTTTTATGGGGACGGTTGCGTTTGAGTGGGTTCATAGGGCATTCCTCCATCCATCACCTGAGTCGGGGAGTCCATTCTCCATCTTCCGTATGAACGAGTAGGCATTCCCGATCGACCTCTGTTGGGTGTTTTATGCTAGATCCTTTACCTGAACCGTGGAAGTCTCTGCGTGGAATATCTGTACACCTTACACATATCTGAAACCAGAGCCGTGAGTCTATCCTTTATTGCTGGTTGGGGAAACCCAAAGTGTCGCGTAATTGTTGAGCCTTGTTATGCTGAAGCGTCTATCTGTCACCTATTTTGGGAAACCCGTGTTTGTTGTCCCAGTTGACTGTGGAGGCCACGCAGTTCTTGGTTGGGTTTGGTTTGATGTTGTTGTATGTTCGTTGTGGAGCCTTGTTATTTTTCTGCTTTGTACGGGAATGAGATTAAGGAAAATGGTTGTATGACCTGTTTGTAACCTCTCTCCAAGTGAGGGAGGTGATTTTTGTTGAAGAGGCATGTTTTACCAAGCCTGTGAGCGACTCTCTCCAGGTGAGAGAGTGCATGGAGGAAGGAGAGAGCTCCTAGAAGGAACCCTGTAGCTGGCACAAAGCTCGAAGATTTTCGGTCTGGTCTGTTGCTGAAGCCCAAGGCAAGGGAAGTTAGCAGCCGAAGGACTATCTAGGTGACAGAGAAGGTGTATACTCCTGGGGTGGGGCAGGCATGTGGGGAAGGTGAGTCTGTGGGAAGCGGGCATAAGTGGTTCCTAGGAGATAATCCTCCTTCTTTTACATGTATTCTTCTTGTAAACCTTACCTAGCCTAGTATTCCTTACCTGGTGGAGCTTAGTCCCAGCTCGGGGGTGACCTACTGTTGAGAGTGATGACCAGTGTGGTCTAAGGCTGGGAGGTTCGTGGAATCTCTACACGCAGTTGGTGGTGTGTGACAGTTTCAAAGATAAGTGTCACTATGTTTTGTAATTCTGTAATTAACTAAATTGCATACCTGTGATTCTTGCAATGTTATCACGTATTTTCTTGTGCATATGAATTATTCTTATTTCCATTAACTCTGAAATGCTAACAATAATTATGTGTTTAACTATAATTAAGCGTTTTAAGTTCATTAGAATGCATAATGTGTTACAAAAGTGTTTTTTCGTGTAGCAATGTTGGCCTGACCATGGGGTTGATGGTCTGGGGCGTTACAGTATGGAATCATAGCCTGGTTTCAACGTTGAGCCTGGATGGGCTAGATAAGTGGTCTTTCGACCGAGGTTTTGAGAAGAAAGTGTTTCTGGAGGACTAATTTCAGACCTCAGAATATTTCTGAGTGTCAACGGGCTACTTGACCATGTTACAAAGCTCAGGAGGTGTAGCAGTATTATAAAACTACAGTCGGTGTGGTATATGGCCACAGGGAGAGAGAGAACTCCACACTAGAAGTGTTGGAGCCATAGGATCTGTTTGGGAGGAAAGGAGAACCCTCACGACCATCAAATATGGAGAACGTGCACAAGGTTTAAAACCCTTTGGAGTTGCATAGGAGTGTGGAAATCGCGATACATGAAATCGTGAAGAGATATCTGGACCGTGAATTGTCTAGGAAGAAATCGACATTTCGGGAATAGGGAGGACAAAGGTGGAAAATCCTTCGACCTCGTGACACATGAAATCCTGATACATGAAATGCTGACAAGATCTTAGTCGTCAGACCGTGGGGAAACAGGACCGTTGGATCGATTAGATGATAGACCGTAATTTCGACAAACAAAAGTTCGAGATGTGTAGATGTATGAACTCCTGATGCCCGAAACCCTAAAACGCTGAAAGGATTTGCGTCGTAGATCTGAGAAAGGTTTGACCCTTAGATTTCACTTGGAATGGATGTGGACACATGGGTGTGTACCCCGTGCCAGTGGGTCAAGAAGAAAAGCGAGAGTTGTGGGACCTGATGACGTCACCAAAGGTGACGTGGACCCTCCTGAGTGTGCCACTTGCCACTGTGGATGTGGGAGATAGTTGTGCTCTATGGGCCCGGAGGGTAAGGAAATCGAATTTTTGGAAATCGGGGGTTGGAGAGGGAAGTGAGTATGAGAGCCTCAGGGACCGAAACCCCGAAACCCAAAGTCCCAAAGTCCAAAAATCTTTGAAGATAGAAGAACCGTAGAAGATTTTAACCGTTGGATGTTGGGTAAACGTGGACCATCGATCCACCTGAATTACACGAATTCGGTAAATCAAAACTCCGAGAGATAGATGTGTGTGACTTAAACTCTTTGAAGGTCGAAAGCCTGAATAACACCTAGTAGTCTAGCACTTAGTCACAAACTTTGGTTACGAGGGTAGGGAGAAAGAGGGAGATATCACCTGAAAATTACAGAGCTGAGCAGAACTCGTAAAATTTGTGAAGTCAAATCATTTTATTAAATCAGAATGGTTTTGAATGTGTGGAATTTTCTAATAATGACAACCTAACAAATCCCTGTTGTCTACACGTGTGTTTGTAGAAGCTTAGCATGTTCCAGAACCGAATAGGGTTGTCGTTGAGAGTAAAGAATGGAAGAGGTGAGGATTGCCTCCAATTCAGAGAACGAAAGAGAAGGAAGGAATGTCAACTTGGGATTCGAAGGATCAAACTCTAATGTGCATGAAAAAGAGATGGATAAGGAAGGAAATATGATGAAAATTATTGAAAGATTGCAGAAAGATGCCCAGGTTTGCTGAGATGATAGCTGAAAGCTCATGAAAGTCAGGGATAGGCAGGGTGAATTCAACTTAAGGATGTTGAAGAGTCTGGAAAGAATAGAAAAGAAATTGGAAAAGGAGAGTGACTCAAGAAAGAAAGAGAGTCGTAGGACCCCTAAGAGGAAAAGAATATCAAGGAGTGTCAACAGACATCGTCGTCTCTCCCCAAAGCATTCCAATAGGGAAGCACACAGTAGTTCAAGCCCATCTCCTACCAGAAAGCACAAGAGATCTGGTATGGATGAATTGAAAGGGGAAATGAACAAGATCAAGCCTCCAACGTTCGATGGAGAACATAAGAAGGAGGAATATGTCGAAACTTTGTTGCCGGGTATGAGGAAATACTTTCAACTGCAGAATTATTCCTCTCATGCAGAGGGCAGGATTTCCATGTATCAACTGAAGGGAAAGGCATCCATGTGGTGGGATCAACTTGTGCAGGTGCAACACATCAGGGAAAGGTACATCACATGGAAATAATTCAAGAGGTATTTTGAGAGGAAATACTTAACTAAAAGATATCATGACAAAAAGATGAAAGAGTTCTTTAAACTCAAGCTGGATAATAAGGCATTGATGAGTATGAATGAAAGTTTTTGGAATTATTGAAGTATGTTTTGTTCATCAAAGATGAGTCTGTCAAGGTTCAGAGGTACCTCAGTGGATTACCACCTCCTATTGGGGATAAGATTCAATATGATGACCCAAAGACTATGGAAGAAATGATAAGAAGAGCGAAGTGCTTATTTGAACAAAAAAGAGAAAATCCTACCTTTCAGAAGGCTTGGGATGACCAAAAAAAGTTCAAGAAAGAACAGAGGTAGAAGGGAAATAAACCACCCTTTTTCAGAAATAGTCCTCAAGGAAAACCATCTCTTAGAGAGCCCAGGAAGGTTGAAGTGAGTGGGAAAATGTCAAAGCCGCCACCTATGGAATGTTGGGGTTGTAAAGAAAACCATAGGTACAGAGATTTCCCCCACAAAAATGATAAAGTAAGAGTTCTCCACAATGTTCAGCAAGCTAAAATAGTGGAGAACATGGGTAGTAGAATTCCAAGGATCTACATAGCCCTAGACAACAAGCAAGTTGAGTATCAGTCTCACATGATTGAAGTAGAAGGTATGATAAAAAACCAACCATTTACTATTTTAGTTGATTCAGGGGCTAGCCATAGTTATATAGACCCTAGAGTGGTAGAAAGTTTACATTTGATAAGAAGAAAACATGAAAAGTCTTGGTTAGTGCAGCTAGCTACAGGAACCAAGAGGAAAGTCATGGAGTTAGTCAAGTCCTGTCCTGTAGACATGAATGGACTGAGCATGAAGGTTGATTTGAACATTTTGTCGTTAGGCTCTTATGACTGTCTAATTAAGATGGACTGGTTGGACTAGCACCATGCCATCTTGGATTATCAGAACAAGGCATTCACTTACTTAGATGAAGAAGGGAATCAGAGAGTCATCCAAGGAATTCCTAGAGTTGTTACTGTTAGAGAAATCTTAGCAATGCAGCTGAAGAAGTGTTATAGAAAAGGTTGTCAATTATTTGCAGCCCATGTGGGGGAAACGCCTAAGGATAAGGTGTCAAGTATTGAGGATCATGAGGTACTTAAAGAGTTGGAATATGTATTCCAAGAAGTACCTGGACTACCTCCGAAAAGGGATATCGATTTCTCTGTAAACTTGATGCCTAGAGCA
>ML832249.1:35074-53170 GCA_009831015.1 Picea engelmannii | reverse complement strand
TTGCTTGTTTTTAACAAACCAAGAATATTCTATTTTTTTTAGTTTTTAACTTTAGATTCTAGAATTATATTTTTAGGATAGATAGAAAAAAAAAAACTCAAGTTTTGGAAATAGAAAAATTAGAAATTGTCACATCATTTATGCTAGAAAAGTGCTAGAAAAGTTAGAAACTGAAACAACTATATGCCATGACTAATGTATGCTATGACTTATAAAATCAAATGATGTTATTATAAATTGCCACCACCAATTTATGCTAGGACTTGTAAGACCAATTAATGCTACTACCAACTTTAACATTAATTTGAACACTTGCTTATGTTGATTAATATTGGACATTGTGAACTCAAATAATGCTACAATTATCTCTAACATTAATAGGCGTGAATGATCAATGGTTCATATTTTTCTCCATGTCTATTCACATAGTGTTCCTTGACTAAAATTGATCAATGGTTCATATTTTGCTCCATGTTTATTCACATAGTGTTCCTTGCCTAAGTTTTAGTCCTAGGAATTGTATAAATGGATTTGACAAGCATACACATGGATTCACAAGTGCTATCCTTGTGGCATGCTAGGGTTGTGCCACGTTATGTTCGTGGCAGTGGAAATTTACCTATGGCATGTTGGGGCTATCCCGATCGCCTATGTGCAAGTGTTCTTCAACTAAATCTTTTGTTACATGCTCGCTTCTTTTCCAACATAGTCTCTATCAGGTGGGTTTTCGTTCATGTGAATTGTATTTTTTCATTATGATTCCTAGTTTGTGCTCCATTATCATTACCAAGGAGATGCAACCAGTGGATGCTAGATTCCTTTGTATTGAATAAAGTTTCCAAATTCTCGAGCCTTTGGATCATGCTCCATTTCAACAACTTGTATTATCCACTCCAACACCTGGTTTGCCAAGGAGATGGAAGCAAGGGATGTTAGATGCTTTTAAATTGAAGAATGTTTCCACATTCTTAAGCACCTGAGTTTTGAGGTATGACCATACCCACGAGACCTGCTAATTTTTAAATCCATGTTAGGGTTGAAGATTTGAGCTCTCCGTATACAACATGTTAGAATTTCTTGATATTGTTGCTAGTGTTATAGTTGCCTTGATTATAGTTTCTTGTTAGGGGGGCACCATATGCTGATTAAGAACTTGTTCAAAATTTTTCTTGTAGCAAGGCATTGTTCAATTAAATCTAGAAAAAAAACATGAAGAACATTTGCTTCAGACATTATAGGATTATTGAACTCTTGTGGACTTGGTTTTCTTCCTTTTTACCTATTCTTTATTGTTGCACTTAGTTTGGCTTCCAACCTAATGATTTGACTCTTTCACATCTTTGCAAGTGTTACTCTTTTGCTTAAGGTTTATAAGCATGATATCATCAATAGTCTATTTGTCTCTAACCTCAACATGCTAACTATTATGGATAGGCTTAGTAACTTATAACAATAGTTAGATCTCTACTACAATAATAATTTTGTCCAAAATCATCACGGTTTTGGAGACTTGTGTTCATAGTGGTTCTTTGATGCCTTGAAAATTATGGGTTTCGACACAATGCTTATGTTAGATAGCATTAGAAATTAGATAGCCGATGTTGAGGATAATTAGTAAACTAAAAATATATGTGTCGTTGCTATTTAATCCTCGTAAAACTCTTTCAAGGAATGTTGTGCATACAAACAACATTGTTGTCCAATGAATGCTAGTTCTAGGATAGGCTTCTCAACACTCTTGTTCTTTAGATTTTTCATGTCAATGTAAACATTTTAGTCATTTTATGTAGATTTATAATCACATTCTTCTTCTTAATTTTAGTTTTGTTACATAGATACCATTTATTTTACTTCAAAGGTTGACATATTGATTCAAATTAATATCTATTGGGATATCAAAGAGAAAATCCCATATAGATACAAGTGGACACACTCTTCTTCTCACTCCTAGACATGGAAAATGGACATGTTGTGGCCACTTTGTGCACTATATCCACACACAAAAAACAATCACTGATATTTTTCCATAACATTTGGATTGAGATCTTGTGAACACCACTGCTTTATATTTCATGACACACACACACACACATATGGACTTGTCATTGAATTATTTTGTGGCGAGTATTCTTGTTGGTATAGATAGTCTTTGTAACTTGTAGGAGGAGTTATATCTCCACTACTAAAATGTTTGTTCAAAATTGATGGATTTTAGAGACTTATATTCCTAGTGGTTCTTTGATGCTTTAAAAATTATCACATTGAACACATTAGTTCTTTTTGACATCTTCAGAAATCTCATAGCTAGTGTAAGGATATTTACTAAAATGGAAAAATAAATGGTCTAGTTCTTTCCTTGATGCAATATACATAGAAAACTATATTTAGCTCTCTGAATGCTTTTTTCAATGCCATTTTACAAAAAAAAACATAAATTGAAGTAAAAGTATGCATGGGATTTTGACAATTATAATTCTAGGTCATTCTCTGAATGTAGATCCTTAAGCTTATAGAGACTAGGTCTGTCTCTAGATCAATGTGCATACCTATGGACCATGGATACCTTTTGACAATATTTCATAGTTTTTGTTTGAAACCCTTTCTTATAAATGATATGAGGCTCATTGCCCATTTTTTTTCTCTAGAACCATTGTGATCAAAATTCACAAAATAGCCTTCTTTTCCATTACAATGTGAAAACAATGATGCCTTCAATATCAAGAATGAAATAAAAAACTTGAGTTTTTTGTTATTATTGTTCCTCTTGTGTCACTAATGCTACATGGATTTGTAATGGATGTTATTTTCTCATTTGAATCATCCAGTGGCCTTTGG
This sequence comes from Picea engelmannii, assembly GCA_009831015.1. Taxonomy (NCBI): domain Eukaryota; kingdom Viridiplantae; phylum Streptophyta; class Pinopsida; order Pinales; family Pinaceae; genus Picea; species Picea engelmannii. The sequence continues at coordinate 50,335 of ML832249.1, read as the reverse complement.
TTGCAAAAACAATTCATTGATTTTGATGGCCATCATCTTGCCTAAAATGATTATTGATTTGCTTTTGTTTTTTTGCAAAATACTTGCCTATGCTCTTAATTTATAGTGCACTCGTTGTCTTGTGGGGAAATTCCACAACTTGATCTCATTGTATTGATGGACTCTACTTAGACTCAAAACAAATTGGATGTTTTGAATGAGTTGTAAGAAACCTAAAGAAAGGTTGGCTATAAAGTCATAGAAGCTCAAATATTTTCAAAACTATTTGTACTTGAAACATTCTTTTTCTGAGTCACATTTTTCTTCGACTAGGCACAAAAAAACATAATTTAGGGTAAAGGCATTAATGAGATTTTGATAACTAAAATTTCTAGCCATTATATGTATGTGGACCCTTAGGATTATGGAGGCTAGGGTTGTCTCTATATCAATGCACACCTTATGCCGATATTTCCTAGTATTTGTCAAAAACCTTTTATGATAAATGATATGAAGTCCATTTTCCATTTTCCCCTATTCTTATTGTTATGATGATCAAAATTCACTAGATATCCTTGTTTGTTTATTACAATTGGAACACAATGGTGCCCTCAATATCAATAATGAGATATCATAAACTATTCTCATAATGTTCATAGTGTTGCATGGCTTTCTTACAACCATTTTTTTTCTATTTAAAAAAAAATCACATTTTTATCTTGAATGTAAACCTAATTCACTAGGGCTATGATATTAGTCACTAATATAGGAATGTGAAAGCTCAAGTGACAGTGTAAGATCATCATGAATCTAAGAGACCTTAGAATACTAATCCAAAGGTCAAGACTATATATTTATACATTTATCACATCAATGAATAAGTGTGAGTCCTCCAGAAACGCCTCTGCCCTCTGCCTGCTTTTAGTCTATGCTCCTCTGTCGTCCAGTCTGCTCCTTTTCCCAGTTCACAGGTATGTCTTCTCTGTGTATATGGTTGTTTCACCAGCTTAGGGTTTCAGCAGCTCTAGTCCGTCAACTTGTTCACTTATAGGGTTTTGGTTCGTATCACTATCTGAATATGCACGCCCTTTCTGTCATTGAATATGCCGCTATAAGAACCACCTTCAAACGACTTCATGGGACTGATGGCGTGACTGAAGCTAGGAGTATTGTCTACATTTTAAAATCGACATTTAAAAAGTTATTTTGGCCATTTGAAGAGGAACTTGCATCCATAGCCACACAGTCAAAGATGCATCGAGTGGATAGCTGCCAAGTGATTGTTGTGCATTTGTTTTTATCGGTTAGCTCATCCATCAGCCAATTAGATTGACACATTAACAACAATCTCGGTTTATGGTAATATAGCGACCATCAAATGAAGGAGATCAAACGATCTCCTCTCTTTGCTTTCCTATACTCTCCACCAAAACTGTGATAAAAAAACCCTAATTCGCTGCGTTGGGAGTCATGTGGTTGTGGAGCTGGTTGGTGGTAATTTGGAAGTGAAGAAGGTGGTAATTTAGTAACCACTGAAAGAAGATCTTGTTTCTACGTAACTGTCGGAGGGAGAAAATGACCGTTGGAAACCCTAAACCTGATGTGCACAGAAAGAAGACCGAGCGCTTTGTTTGCTAGCTGGTTAGAGTGTTCGTTTCCTCTAGTGGCACTTGAGATACGTAGGTCGGAGGCTCTATGATTAGTCTCGAATAATTGGCGCAAACAAACATTGAATGTTGCATCTGAGTTGCAGCTATGAACATGTCGTCCATAAGCAAGGAATATCATTTGACTTTTTCTCATCTATGGCTCGTTCTCGTTCCAGAGTATTGTGTGGTGAGAAGTGAGAGATAGAAGATGAATCTGGAAGTCCAAGTTCGACATCTGATCAACTAAAATGAAATGACCGTGCACTCCTCCTCAACGTTCGTATGCAACAAGTGACATGGAATTTGTAGAGGTCAATATATCCATCATAGCCGGGGATGAGCACTATCCAGCAACATAATTAGGATTTAAAAAGAGAGTATAACGCCTTTAATATTTAGAGTTTTACTTTTCACTGTTACACCTTCTCATGCTAAGAGCATAGAGATTTGTTGAGAGAGAATTCATCTCGAGCATAAGTTGTTTAAGCTTGTAACATTCACCTCTCAGAATTCGAACACTGTTTCACAGGAGCTCTTGGAATTTTCTATTGAGAACATTCCTAGTTGTTACAGAATATTTCCCATGCAGATAGGTGAAATATCCCTTGGATATCTAGACCCCTATTGACCAAGACAGAAAAACAAACAAATGGACACTAACATTTCTTTACATCTGTTCTTTATGTCTATAGGCAGGAAATATAGAAGAAATAAGTGTGACTTACTCCTTTTCAACGATTGTCCTCGCTGATCTTCAATCTTTGGCCTTGTTGTCCAAGCTCCTATCATGATGAAGAAAGTTTGTAAGGAACAAAACATTACCTTCTACTTCAACAATATATCATTGGACAAGAAAAAATCTATCTATATAGACATACATGTATGAACAACAATATGAAGGAAATAGGCCAAATTATATTAATGGAGAAACATGGTAAAGTACTTACAAACCAACCGTAGACATTGCAGCAGCTCCTCCAAGCTCTCCAGTCCAGTCCTTGCCTCATTGTCTTAAGATCAAAATGATAATGCTTGATGGATTCCTTCCTCCAAGATAAAAGGTTTGACACTCTGAAATCCTTTCTCCTCTTTTCACTTTTGAGTGGCCTCATTATATAGGATTTGGGAGGCTTAACCACCATGAAGGATTCTAGGAAATGGTTGAGGATTTAGCTCCTTAGGTTAGAATTTGGTTACCTAAAATGGAGGGAATATTATGTCTCAACTCATGACTCAACTCCTCGACCAAAACCACTAAAGAATATCTCGGAGCTGACCCTTAGAATAGCCAAAACTTCCTCAACAACATCAACGCTCCCCCAACACTGAGTACAGAGCGTTTTCAACGCTCCCCCATAGTTTAGCAAGGAGCATTGATTAAGGATCAATGCTCTCGATACATGGGCAAGAGGCATTGACCTTCAAAAATGGGTCAAAACTCAAGTTAAAAAGCAGTTTTTCAACCATCTTTTGTTGAGTTTTCTCTTCCACAAAGACTAGGGATTATGACAAATGTTATTTCATGGTTTCAAAGTGCATGCGACACTTAGTAAGGTGCATACGACACTTGATAAAGTGCATGCAACACTTATCAAGGTGCATACAACACTTTTGCAACACTTACTTGCCTAATATATGCGACACTTAAGTGTCGCATTTTGGTGTGTAACAATAAGATACATTAGTTCTACCCAAAATTCCTTAGTCATTCACGCATACAGTGCACACTTAGTTCATTCTCCTCTGCAAATGTTGCTACATGAAGAACTACTCTTCTCTCATTCGATCTCATTATCATATCTTCCCCCTTTTACCCAAAAACCCATTACATATTTATACATTAATCCTATATATACTGTCCTTATACTGACATTATCCTAGTTGTCTCCAAAATCTATCATAGTGCGACAATATGTGCTTGCATGTCCGAGTGCCTTTCTTCTTGCTTCTACGCCGCTTTCTCAAAAGCCTCCTCAGTAACCTCCTTGACTTGATCTGTGATATTGTGTAAGTCATCGCTTGTTAGTGCTTGAATGGTCATTTCCATCACAACTTTCCTCTTCTTTCACTGCTAGATTGCTTTCCCCTTTTCGTGCCCCAAACCTATAGTCTAATCCAACTTGTACTCACATTCAATTCTTTCCATACTCTATAATAAATTTGGATTATTACGCAGATCATGGTCTAGATATTGTCAATCTGTCATGGTCTCGTCACTGCTTTCCATTTATGACTATGCGTCTCCACTATTTCGTTGTTATGATCTCTCTTTAATTCTTGTTCCATCATGTATGCTTTTTAATACGTTTCCTGCCCTCTGTGCATATATATTTATCACTTCAATCCTCCTTCCTACGCATAATTCCTTCCTCTTTCTACATCTCTGGGACATTTTCTGGCTTTATATCCTTACTCGTTTAACCTTATGCATCACTTCAACCTTCAAATTAATTTATTGATTTTCTTATTTTCTTTTCTCTTTCTATAATACACTATAATACAAGTACTATGGTACACATACTGCGAGCTCAGACTAGTGTGCGAAAGTACAACTGTCCCTATAAAGTTTCAACCAACTACCATCAAACAATCCTTCCACAACTTCTCCATTAAATTTTTCCAACTGAACAACACCTGCATCTGTCACAAACCTAATCATATATGGACCTAACCAATGCATCTGAAACTTCCCAGGGTGCTGCAAAAAATTGTTGTCGTAGAGAAAAACTAATTCTCATGTCTGGAACTTATTCTATTTAATGTGTTGGTCATGCCATGATTTCTCATGCGATTTCTAAACTTGCTGATGGAAACCTATGACAAACCGATCCTCTTCCAACTCTACTAGCTCTTACAGTTTCTTCTCCACTACCCCAAAATCTGTAAGCTCTGTCAGCATAGCAATGCGCAGGCTCAATACTATGAATTCCATAGGTATAAAAAATTCTTGGCCATACACTAGTCTGAATGGGGTCTATCCTTCCAAATTCTTACTTGTAGTCCTATATGTCCATAGCATTGCTGGAATTCTCAAGTCCCAGTCATCTCGAATTACCTTACACACATTTGTCAGTGCATATTCTAATATCTTATTTAATGCTTCCACTGTTCCATTTTCCCGAGGATGATATGGTGTACTCTTCTAATGATGAATCTGAAACTCCTCTGTCAAAGTTGCAATTGTCTTATTCATAAAATTAGTTCCCTAATCACTCATAAGTATTCTGGGGCATTCAAACCTTGTCACCGCGCTGCAATCTCTGACTGGTTCTGCTTCAACCCATATGGTCAAGTAATTTGTCGCAATAATGATGTATCTAGCTCATGACCTCTTTACTGGTGGATTAATCGGTCCAACAAAATTAAAATCCCATTTATGAAAATCCTGTAATGTCACTTGTGGTACAAATGATATCTCATATCTCCCGGAAGGCTTCCCAATTCTTTGGCAAACATCATAAGTCTTAAAAAATTCCTTAGCATCCTTATGAAGGGTAGGCCACCACAATCCTATGCGCAAAATCTTCTGATTTGTTGCTTTTCCTGCATAGTGACCTCTTACAACCCCTTCATGTGCCTATGACAATATCACATGTATTTCATGTTATAATACACATCATTGTAGAATATCATCTGCGCCTAACTTGTATAAATTTCTTGCTACAAGTCAATAGTATGTTGCCTTCATTACTAATTTCTTCTTCTGTGCAACTGTAAACTCAAGTGTGGTTACTTCTGTACATAAGAACTGGACTATATCTGTAAAATAGTCATCAACTATATTTACTGCAAATAAGTGCATATCTGGTAGATTGTATACGCGATAATTGATGAGGTCCTAAATTAAATTTCCCTGGTTTCACAATTACCTCAAATTCATATTCCTGAAAGAATAATAGCCATATGCATATCCTCCCCCCCCCAACATTGGCTTATTGACCAAATATCTTAGTGCATAATGGTATGTGTACATTTTAAAGTGTGAACCCAACAAGTATTTTCTAAACTTTTGCAATGTGTACACCATTACTTATCCTTCACGTTTTGTGGTAGTATAGTTATTTTCTGTAGTTGAAAAATTCCTTCTTGCAAATGCAATGGGATGATCTATATCTCCTTCTCCCGGCTAAGTTAACATTGTGCCTAAATCTATAAATGACGCATCCACGTGAACATGAAACTCCTTCTTCCAATATGGAAATATCAAAATTAGTGCGATAACCAATTTCTACTTCAAAGTATCTAAACCTTTCTGACATTGCTCATTCCATTGAAGCTTGTTCTCATTCTTTTCCATCGGGATTGTGATAGGCGCATATCCTCTAATGAACTTTTTGTAATACCCTGTATGACCCAACATTGCTCTTAATTGTCGCACTAAGGTAGGCGGTGGTAAATCAACAATTGAAGCAATCTTTGCTGGATCCACCAACAGTCCTTGCTTACACACTACATGGCCTAGTAAGATACCAGATGACAGACATAAAATGCACTTCTTCAAATTCAAAGATATCTGAAACTGCATGTTTTCCTCAATTTCTAGGGATAACTAAGGAGATGATGTCTCGAGGACCTTAGGTTGCAAACATGGAGTCCCAAGAGATAGATGAATGACAATGTCCACATGCACAGTCAAAGACCTGCTCCACCACCAAATCTCCTAGATTCGTGATGATGGAATCAACGACATCAACTTACTTCCAGAAGACGATGGGTCTTTCTCCATGAGGTACAAGTCATGTATTATGGTAAGTGTCACTTTAATATTTGAGGCATTTGTGTATGTTGCATTTAAAGTTGCTTTTGATTATAGAACGTCTACTTGGAAATTATGCTCTTTTCCCTGTTTCACCTTGGTGGTTGACATTGTACCCTATTAAAGTGGTCACCCTTAGGGATGGGTTTGCTACTGCGAGGTCTCCTCAATGGGTCATTGTGCCATTCTCGATCATACTTACCATTTTTCACACTTCGCCCCTTTTTCGTCTCCTTATCTTTGGGGATTTTCAAGTGTAATGACCCAAGAAGGGATTACACCTCATTTCATGGGAAGAAGGGGCTATGGCCCAAAGGTTTGTAACTAGCAAAAAATAAAATCCAATCATAAAAATTCTAGATGCTTGCCTAGGGATCCTGAGGAAAATGAAATGTCTCTCACAAGAAACTAATGGGACCCCTGAAAAATAACAATATAAAAATGCCAACCAAGGTAGAGTGTGTGTGGACAATGTTTTTCATGCTAATTAGGTAGAAGTCCCACACATTGTCTTCAACTTGGGGAAGCATAGTGTGACTGGGGTAGAGTCAAGGTGGACAATGTTTTTCATGCTTATGTAGAAGCTCCACTTTGACTTCAGCCAGGAAACGTATTAAATAATTAATGGCAATAAATGGGCTTGGAAAAAGAATGCATTGAAAATGAAGGTGCAATGCACCCTCTACAAAGGCACCCATACATGAGATAATACAAACTCTTGTATGTCATGAAACCCATGCCAAAAAGTATTACCCCCATCCAATTCATATTCTCCAAATTATTTAGAGAGGTTTCCACCTAGGGGACACTCCTTGACTTAAGGACTAATTCACCCAATAGGTCACCTTGTCAACCTTCCCATACCTAAACTTGGAAAATTGCATAGGGTCTTTGGGCACTTGTTTAATTCGATGAGGTAGTTTTTGATGTACATGCTTAGATGGCTCTTATATTAAATGTGATTTTACTTGCCATGATTCTTTGCATTGAGATCCTTGGAGGGAGTACTTTTCTATCTTTTCAGGACCTTATTGATGGATATTTGGAGGAACAAGCCCAACTTGGGCCTTCATTGGGGCATGAAGCCCACTAGTTAGATGCCACGGACCAGACCTTGGGGCAGTACAAGAGATGAACATTGCATTTGGGGGTAAAGGAATAGAGCTTGGAGGATGTCACCTAGCCCTTGCAAGCCCAATGATTTTCCTTTGGAGGCTAAAACGTCACCTCAGAAGGCTTGACATCACCCAAGGGATAGGGTTTTGGTGGTGATGGTGGTGTTTGATGGAAACTTGGAACTTTGACGAGTGAGATCCCTTGTACCTTGGAGAGAAGACCACAATGCATTAAGGGAAGGCCTTTGTAGGCCCAACGATTTCATCCTCAAGCTCAACGATTTTCCAAAGTGACCAAGATGTCACCCTAAAAGGGGTTGACGTCACACTTTTAGGGTTTTCTACATGTACAAATTAAAATTATTTTGTAAAGGGGAAATTTAAAGAGGGTTGGACTCCTTACTTTTTGGTTTACCCTAATTTATGTGTACAAACACTATTTAGGAGTTTTGTATAAATACGAATCATTTTCATTTCATTTTGATATAACTCTCTCACATGAGAAGAGCTACTTGGATGAAATTTGCACCCCTCTTGGGAAATATCATTCTCTCTCTCTCTCTTATGGTTTATCATTGTCTTGTGGAGTGAATTGGTGCACTATCTCTTGGAGGCTCTTTCTCTTGCTATGGTGATGAAAATTCTTGGTAACTAGGGTTTTGTCTTACATGCTTTTGGAATTGGTAAGAGAAATATGCAATTTTGTTAGTTCTTCTTTCTTGTTCCATGGTTATTATTGGCTAGATCCCTGGAGGAATATAAGGGAATATACCCTCCACCAAGTTTTATCATTTTTGTTGGTTGAAAATGCTATTGTGAAGGTTGCTAGGAGTAAAAGGGATTTCACCCTCCTAAAGCGTACCTTATAAAGGTTACTTGCTCAAGGGAGTAAAAGGGATTACACCCGTTGAGAAGTATTAGGCCTAACCTAATACAAGAAGACTCCATAACCCATTTGGAAAGGCACTAATCATTTATTGCATTGGAGAAATAAATTACTTGCATTGGTAAACGTGATTTTGAGAGATATTGATCTTTTTCAATATTGGAAACTTTTCTTGGTGTCTTAAGCTTGCTAAAGCCACTGGAGCGTCTTGATTAGCCTAGTAGTTCTTGAGTTGTAATCAATCAAAAGATACAACCATTAGGGTTGCAATCAAACACACTTTATTTCTTACTTTAACTTGCATTTCAACCGTAGAAATTTGCTTGCAAGCCACTATTATCATTCTACTGCTTATTGGTTAACTTTTTGTCGGATTACTTACCAATTTTTGTGGTTGAAACTTGATGCTGTAGAAAATATTTGATATAGACACTTGGCTATTACAATAAATCTCTTCAAACACTACCTAATGACCCTCTTTCACCGTCAAAATTTGTGCTTGAACATTGGAAAATTATCTATTGATTTAGTGCTTCATTGTCCAATAATTATTTGACAATTTTGATGGATATTTTTGCAATAATTAATTGATTTCATTGCTGATATATACATTTGTTTTCTGCTGCAATTTAGGACAACAAGCTTCACTTTCTTTTCCATTGGAATATTGGGCTTGTATACTTGTTCTTCTCTTGTCTCAGACATGTATAACTATATTTTGCAAGTACTCAAGCATTTGGAAACCATTAACCATCACCAAGACTTGTTCCCAAGACATCTTCCACTTTATAGTTTGACCTATAGGGGCATCTCCTTCCATAACTCCATTTTCCATCGCATTTCCCTGTAAGGTCACCCGGGATTCCCCCCTTATGTAGGATTTCTCCTTAACTAAAGTGAGGGGAGGGTTTATCTAAGGTGATAGTGGGTGGACTCTCCCATGTTTATTGCCATCTTATGGATTGGGTCGGGATTTTCACAACCTAAAGTTTGTGTGATAACACTGCCTACACCTATCCAACATCAAGCACAGAGTGTCAACATGATATTTCAACAAAATAAACATTATCCAGTCATTTAAGTAAACTTCTAAGAACTTATGGATGAATTCTTTAAACACTGCTACAACCATTATAGAGAATAATGATGGTGCCTTATTCAATCCAAAAGGCATCACTATGTATTGGTAACTTCCTCATTCTATCGCAAATGTAGTCTTATATCTATCTTCCTACACAATCTTGATCTGATGATACCCCGAAAATCCATCAATGAATGAATAAGCTTCATGTCCTCCTACATTCTCCAATACTTCGTTTGTAAACGGAGTCGAAAACAGATCATGTAAAAAAACATCATTTAATTTCTTCAAATATACACAAATTCTGATCCCTCAAGTCTTCTTATCCTAAACCACCATTGGACTAATTCACTCTGATTCTGCTACAGGTTCAATAATCCCAGCTTCCAACATCTTTTATATCTATTCTTTCACCTTCTGCTTGTACATCGGGTTCAATCTGTATGGTCTCTTCTTTACTGGCTTAACATCTGGCTTCAAGGGAATCTTCATCTCTCCTAACTCCCCACCAATCCCTTTCATCTCTGAAAAAGTAGTCGGAAACAAGTCCTAATATTCGTGCAGTAAATCAACTCTCTTCTCAACAATTTCGTCATTCCAATAGTCTCCTATGTTCACAAATTTGGGCTTATCTCCTGTACCAATATTTACTTTGCACATTCTTAATGGATTTGCATATACGACCGATTCAAGTTGTGTTCCTTCTACTACGTTCTCTCCTTTAGTTTCTGGTATTTTCACATTTCTTTGATCTTCGTCCTCCTCTTGGTATTCTTCAACAACATTATAACAATGCAAAACTTCTTCAACTGTCGCATAAGATCTATGTGCGCTACATATTGTACTAGTTCTATCGAGTCTTTTGATGTAAAAATATTGTTCTTGATGACTTGCAAAGATGAGTCAATCAAAGGAGCATAATATTCAAAACTAAAAGTTACCTTGAAATTCAAAGTTAATTCTTCCCAATCTATAGTTTCTTTGCGCACTTCCAGCTCCAAGTACCAATTCTTCGGGATTGTGTCCAAGGTATGTAAAAACAAGTGTGTCCATTCTTGCCCAAGTACTTTACTCCATGTCGCAATACACTGTGTAATATGCTCCATCAAACAACTCAATCGTGTGCACTTCTGCATAGTATTTTTATTCTTTGTCCCAAACTTGACCTGTAATATCCTTCTGCACTGCTGTCAATCTCTTATTCCATCCTTATGCGCTATCCACCATCTTGTTGAGGTAGCTTTCAACGTGACGTCTAAATCTAGTAATCTCTGCTAATATGATATTTGCAATTTAAATTTTCTTATAAAAGAAGCTACATTGGTTAGTCTGTCATACCTCGGAGGATCACATACCTCAATTTCAGTCCATCGCAACATGCAGGTAATCCAAGCACATTTCCTTGTAGACACTTCATGCAATCTCTACTGCCAATTCTCCAAAGCTTCTTCTGAATCTGATGCGCATGAACTAATACTTCTCCAACTAAGTACACCATTGTCTGTAGGATTCACATAATCGTCCATCTGCGCGGTCATGTTATATAGGTTATCAAGCTCTTTTCCCTTTACTGGTTCTACATATATTCTTCCTTCAGTAGGATCCAATGGTGTAGTAACCCTCAAGTATTATACTTCAAATATCATCTATCTCTTCTTCAAATCAATGATAGTCTAGTTTTCAAAGGCTCAATCAAGTTTAAGTAGTTCTAGGTAAGGGGTGCTACCATATACTATCTCGATCACTTCAAAATTGGCCAAGTTGCGCACTTCATCAATGCTAACACTAACCCCTGTTATAATTCCAATTGGAACAATCTTATGCTAATTTTCTAACTTAAACTGAATGGGAAACCATATCAACTTTTTCTTACTCATCATTTCCCATGTTTTCTTCATGATGACATTCACATCAGAACCTAGATCCAAAATAATATTGTCCATGTTGTGGTTTCCTATTTTCACATTGAGTCAAAACTCCCCGTTCATTCTCTTCTTGTGGTGCACCTGGTTAACTGATCTGTGTACGAAAGGTATCTCTTTCTCTAGGGTGAAACGATTGATCATTCCGTGCAACATACTCAAATCAAAATCATCCTTCATTAACTCTAAACAACCTTTTAGAAAAATTTTCAAAGTGCTTGCCTTGTCAACTTGCCTTTCTGAATGCCCATACACTGGTAGCATATCATATACTGGTGGTATGTCATACAAATGTGGCGTGGTTGAATTCGATGCTATCCATTCTATTCCTATCACTTCCTTCCTTGCTTCCATATATGTCTCTTTCTCCTTTCTAGGGTCAAACAACGAAATTGAACTGAACTTGAGCCATCCCTACGTTGTTTTATCCTACCGGGGATGCTTCTAATTTCATATAAATTTATAAGGCTTCTGATTGCGATGCAATCTTCTGTTGTGTCAAAGGGCATCGTATATGCAACAATAATCCTGCAATAAACCACTCCCTATTCTGTTCATCTAGAATTTGGAATGTCAACCGATCCTTCAGTATCTTGACTCTTTGATCATAGTCCCACACTAATTCATTCACTATCTTCTTGATCTCCTTCATCTATGTAATGCACTATGACTTGAACTTAGGTTTCTGGAACTCTTTCAATAGGGATTATCTCACATATGCCAATGCTCTAGTCTTTCATGCAAGTGTCGTAGTCTAACATTTCATGTACCATAATAATGCACGATCTCTGAATGTCGTTTCCAACTGCGCAATCTTTGCATCATCATCTTGGTTGTTATTCACAGTCCATATTGTCTCACAAATGAACAAATTTCATTCTAGATCCTCTGTCCTTGCTCCATGGAAGACAAGCATTCTTAAAGTAGGATCTACCCCTGCCATCGTGTTCTGCATGATATTCTTTCCTGATAACACTAACTAATTCTGACTCGATGTACTACTTCCACTACTCCGACTACTTTTACTACTATCTTTACTTCTTTTACTAACTATAATTGATGCAGCTTATGATCTCACCCTAGTTCTTGGCAATGAACACAAGGTCGTGGGTTCAACGTAGAGTCTGATCTGAGTGGGATATTCTTCTAATGGACTGAGATGACAGATATTTTATTCTATGCGCAAAATTTGTTTGATCTTGAGTATTACACTAATGTCTCATTCCTTGATCTCACTGTGCTACCCCTCTCTCTTAGCCACAATCCTCTTCTTATTCGGTCTAAATATCTTATCACTGTGCAATACTCCAATCTCTTCATTTGTTGCACACTCTTCTTCTCTTGACATCCTCAACCGATCAAGTCCTCATTCCTTCTCTTCATCCCTCTTTATGCTTAGACCATCCCCCGGTCAACCCCCAATCCCCCTATTTGCGTGAAGACGCTTAGCTACTAGGGAAATTAGATTCCATGTTCATAACTCCCTTATCACACTAACATCTTAATCCAAGTATATAGTGACTTCATATATATTCCATGTGGTCCCTTAAAGAATTCCCTTTCAACAACACTATAGACTGAGTACCATCTATTGCAAATTCAGTAACATAACCTCCCAACACACTTTCCAACTAGTAATCAACTACGTGTGATACCCGATTTATTATAGTATTGAATTGTCGAATTAATTCAGGAGTCCAATTTCTCAGAACAACAATGTGAAATATTTCGATTTGTTCAACTAATCTCTGGATCCACTCTCCTAAAATATTCAGAAAATTAGCAAAGAAAATTTCATGCAAATCTGTAAACACATACCTTTGTAGCCATTTCTTTGTGTTGATCTGTGGGTTCTTATTCTAATCTACAACAAACTCAATCTCCTTCGTGTGTAACCATTGTCAAATATCCTCTTTAGTAAGTCTCCACATTCTTCTCAGTCGCAGATCCTGGTCTCAACAACAAAACCATTTGTTGGCGTGCAGTGGGCAGGCCCATGTTCAACATTAATTCACCAACAAAACCCTAAATATATTGGCCCTTTCAGCATCACCCGCAAGCAGGTGAAGTCTCACCCGAGGTACCTAGGCGAACTATAGGAACCGGACCTCCACAATCATGAAGGGAATGGAGACCATTCTAGCATTCATTCTGACTTAACATTCACTCAACATGCAATATGCCCCATGCATGAAATCATAACAGTGTAATAATGTATGACATATTCATCTTACTTAATCATTCAACATATGCATGGAACCATCAAATACATATTCATATTAACCCATAAGCATCTATTACATGTGTGCAATAAACATATTAAACCAACACATCATGGAAGCAAACACATCATAACACATGAATTTAACGTGGTTCACCCCAACCGGGCTACGTTCACAACGACTGGCTTCTTATATTATTCATTCATATTTAGTCCTTGGAACAAGTTCGCACTACGCTCACATAAGATACATCAATTCTACCCAAAATTCCCTATCTATTCACGCATACATTGCACACTTAGCTCATTCTCCTATCCAAAGCTTGCTATAGGATGAACTACTCTTCTGTCATTCAATCTCACTATCATATCTGCCCCCTTCTACCCAGAAACCCATTACATATTTATACATTGATACTAGGGCTTAGCCCAATACAAAATGGACCAAAAGGTCAAACTAATTCTAACCAATTTTCGTCTTTTGTGCGTGTTGATTCTTGAAAATGCACTAATTGTCTTCCTTTCCTCTGCGCGTGTTGCTCCTTAGTTGACTTGTGTCACGATTTTCTCCTATGTGATCCCTAAAAACTTGTTCCAAAACAACTTTCTCCAACAATTGTTTTCCTTACTAGAGTCATTCTCCTGGTGGCCACACAAGGAATTGAAGGCCGCTGACCCTACTCATTTTGGCGAGGCCATGGAGGACATGATTTAGTGGAGATCATATTTTTTCGTGCTAGAGACTTTGGAGGCCACATTTTGTCTGCATGCAGAGGTTTTCCCTAATTTTGGTTAAGGTCATGAAGGAGGATGCCAAGTGTCTCTTTGCAAACATTTTTTGATGTCAGTGTCTAATATTTGGTAGAGGCCGAGTGCTTAGCGATTTGGTGGAGGCCGTGGAGCCTGGTCTGCCACTTTTGGTGGAGAGCCAATAATGAAAGTCTTGAATGTTAAGTTAGAGGTGGAGAAATTTAATGGGAAGAGTAACTTCAAGCTATGGAAGGTCAAGATGCAAGATCTATTGGTGCAACAAGGTCTGCATAAGGATTTGGAAGGCAAGACAAAGAAATCAACGGATATGATAGATGAGGACTAGGAAGATATGGATGTGAGAGCTCTCAGTACCATTCAACTATGTTTGGAAGATGATGTTATGTTCAATATTTTTGGAGAGGAAACAACACCAGGCTTATGGAGAAAAATGGAGAGACTTTATATGAAAAAATCCTTGACAAATTGAATCTACTTGAAGAGGTAATTGTACAATTTACATATGAAGGAACGTACCAAAATAATTGATCATTTAAATGTTTTTAATACTCTTATATGCCAATTAACTAGTGTGGATTTAAAAATCGATGATGAGGACAAAGGATTTGCATTTTTGTGTTCATTTCCTAAATATTGGGATTACTTAGTCACTTCTATTATTTTTAGCACAACTGACACTCTTGATTGTGATTCTATTGTGGGATCCTTATTGTCTAAGGAGGTGTAGGGGAAATCCAATATAGAATCCTCCACTGTTGAAATAATGTAACTGTGAAGAGCATTCTTATTATTATTGGATTAAATCCCCATTGTGGATTAATCATGTCATTATTATTATTATTGTTATTGGATTAATCCCCATTGTGGATTAATCATGTCGG
>ML832249.1:8287-20021 GCA_009831015.1 Picea engelmannii | reverse complement strand
TGAACATTGTATTGGCAATTTATGATAAGGAAGTTTTTGCTGGGTTTTCTTCCCCTAGAGGGTTTCCCAGGATAAATGCCGTGTCTCTTGTGAATGTGTATTTCTCAGTGATCTTGTTCTTATGATGTTCTTATCTATTGAAATGCAAAGAACTATAATAATGGCATAAACATTAACATCCACAACAACAAAAAATGGTGGTTAGAGGTTGATCCAAAGAAAGAGGGGAGAAATTAAAAGGTACATCAAGATCTAAGTCAAAAGGAAAAAATAGTAAACTAAAATGTTGCTACTGCAATAAATCAGGGCATCTCAAGAAAGATTGCTAGAAGAGGCAAGAATCCAACGATGACTCCACAAAGGAAGAAAATCCGGTTGAGACAAGTTCATGTATGGTTGATGAAGTTTTGTCTATTTGAAATGTCTCACAATATCATGAAGAATGGTTATTAGATTCTGGTGCTTCACATCACATGTGTCTAGATAGGATTTCATTTTATTCTCACCAAGTTGTTGATGGTGGTATTGTTCTTAAGGGAAACAATGTTTCTTGTAGCATTGTTGGAGTTGGGAGCATTAATATTAAGAGGTTTGATAGTATTGTAAGGATGTTGAAAGATGTAAGGCATGTGCTTGAACTCAAAAGGAATTTAATTTCTTTAGGAGTTTTGGATTCTGGAGGTTATAAATTTGCAGGTCAAGGTGGAGCACTTAAGGTGTCCAAGGTCATTTTGGTGGTAATGAAGGATAGAAATATTGGAAACCTTTACAAGATGGAAGGGACAGATAAATGAAAAAATCATGGTATCTGAGTAAGAAAATGAAGCTAACTCATTTATGGCATCAATGATTGGGTCATACGAGCGAGAAATGGCTCAAGGTATTGATAAACTGTAAGTTACTTCCAAAGTTAAAAACTTTAAATTTAAATTTCTACATGAATTTTGTTTTTGGAAAGAAGTGTATACAGAAGTTTAAAACACAGAGTCATATAAGTAAAGGTTTTCTAGATTACATCCATTCAAATGTTTGGGGGCAATCCCCTACAATTTCTTTTGGAGGAGAATCATATTTTTTGATATTTATAGATGATTACTCTAGAAAGGTGTGGATCTTTATTCTAAAAAGAAAAGATGATGTATTTGATGTATTTAAGCAATTTAGAGCTTTAGTTGAAAATAGAACTGGAAGTACAATCAAGTGTTTAAGAATAGACAGTGGAGCCGAGTTCACATCTATGGAGTTTGAAAAATATTGCAAGGATGTTGGTATTGAAAGGCATAAAACCACAATTTATACTCCCCAACAAAATGGCATGGTTGAACACAAGAACAAGACTCTTCTAGAGAGAGCAAGGATCATGCTCAGTAATTCCAAGATGCCACAAGAGTTGTGGGCATAAGCAGTCACTACGACTTGCTATATGGTAAATCGGTCACCATCAATCGCAATAGATTGTAAGATTCTCGAAGACGTATGGATAGTTCATTCAGGTGATTATTCAAATTTGATTTTTTTTGGTTGTGATGCTTATGCTCTTATTTCTAAAGATCAACATTCTAAGTTAGACCCTAGATCAAATAAGTACATGTTTGTTGGTTATGGTGATGGAGTTAAGGGATACAAATTGTGGGATCCTACTACCCACAAACTCATCATTAGTAGAGATGTAGTATTTGATGAATCTTCTCTCATAAATTTAGACATAGTAGAAATTGAAATGAAACAGGAACACGTACCTCAAAATCAACAAATTCAGTTGGAAACTTAGCCATCTAAAAAAGATAAGGAGCAAGAAGAAGATTTTGGAGACATAGATGAGGATGCAAAAAACATTAAGGAAAATGTGGAAATACCATAACCAATTCTAAGGAGATATACATGGGTCATAAATCCTCGTAAAATGTATGAATATTATACTTCAATTGTTGCTTTTATTTCTAATGAAGGGGAACCTTATAGTAATTAGGAAGCGATGGATGGTATTGAAAGTGCTAAATGGTTAATAGCAATGAAAGAAGAAATGGATGCCTTGGAGAAGAATCAAACATGGGACCTGGTAGAACTCCCAAAGGGAAGGAAGGTTGTTGGTTGCAAGTGGGTCTACAAATTGAAAAAGGGTGTTGATAATAAAGTTGAAAGGTACAAAGCAATATTGGTGGAAAAATGTTAAGCTCTAGAAAAAGCCCCTTGTTATGTATAAAACCCATTATTAATCCCTAGATGTTGAATTATTACATTTCTAGTGTTATATTTGTATGTAGGGTAGAACCCTCCATTGCAACCTTTCATTATAATTGTACCCTTTGTCTCCTATACACACACACACACACACACACACACCAAGGAGACCTAGTCTTAGGATCATCTTATCTCATCTCATATTCTATTCTGAATTGGATATATTATAAAAGGAGGTTTCCTCCTCAAAGTGGATTATATTTATTGAATTTTTATCATTTTCAAGGCGTTGGATCATAACAAAAAGTGGTATTCTCAAACGAAAGGTATTTATTTCCATGAAATATTTTCACCGGTTGTTAAGCTTATTTCAATTCGTGTTGTGTTAGCACCAGTTGCTTTATTTGATCTTGAGTTAGAGTAGCTAGATATTAAAACAATTTTTTTACATGGAGAATTGGATAAGGAGATATATATGGAACAACCAGAAGGTTTTGTTCAGGATTGCGAAAACAAATTTGTTTGCAAACTCAAGAAGTCATTGTATGACCTAAAGTAGTCTCCTAGGGAATGGTACAAGAAGTTTGATTCCTTCATGGTGAGCCAAAATTTTACAAGAAGTGAGTATGACCATTATGTTTACTTCAAAAGTTTTGAAAATGGTACATTATGCAAGCAAACACATGGTTTAGATCATCATGTTAACGGCTCAAATGGCCAACACTTTTGATATGAAGGATATAGGAGTAGAAAAAAAAATATTGGGCATTGAAATACACAGAGACGAGAAACATTGCAAGATTTGGATTTCATAATAGAAGTATGTGGAGAAGACACTTCTGAGATTCGGTATGAATAATGTGAAATCAGTAAATATCCCTTTGGCTTCCCATTTTAACATTTCTTCAGGTTTATGTCCTAGTAATAAAGAAGAAAAGGATTATATGTCTCGTGTACCATATGTTAGTGTAGTAGGAATTCTAATGTATCTGATGGTATGTGCAAGACCTAACATTTCACATGCAATTGGTGTTGTTAGTAGATACATGGAAAACCCAGGTAAAGAAAATTGGGCAACAATGAAATATGTGCTTCAGTATCTTAGAAGCACAAGTGCTTATTGTATCACCTATAGCAGTTGTAATGATTTAGTTTGTGGTTATGTTGATTCAAGTTTTGTAGGTGATTTAGAAAAAGAGAGATCTACATCAAGTTATGTCTTTACTCTTGAGGGAGGACCTATTTTTTGGATGTCAAAGCTTCAAAACATAGTTGATTTATCCACCACTGAGGAAAAAAATATATATGTCTGACATGCATGCAAGGAAGCAATTTGGTTAAAGGGTCTATTGGGTGAGTTTGGAAAAGTACATGACAAGGTAAATGTGTTCTATGATAGTCAAAGTGCTATTCATTTGGCTAACAACCTAGCTTATCATAGTAAGACTAAGCATATTGCATTTAAATACCAGTTTGTTAGACATGTTATTGATGGAGGTGGATTAGGTCTTCAAAATGTCCACATTCAAGAAAATTGTGAAAACATTTTCACAAAACCAATTCTATTAGAGAAGTTGCAATGGTCTTTGACTTCTCTTAGTGTGCAAAAAAGGTGATAAATGGGATTGGGAAAGGTTTCAGGTAAGTTGTTGTGAAGGTGGATATTGTTGGAATTATGGCAACAATTAAAAGAAGCTACGGTAAAAACCAAATTTACTTGTAGTAAATATATGGATGTAACGATGGTGGTTCATATAACAAAGGCATTTATTGAACCAATGTAATGGAGGCCGTTCTTGAACCGATGTAATGGTGTCAACATACATTGTAGATAATTATATATCTATGAAGCCCCGAGAGGAAGATATAACTTTTAAGCCTACTGAACAATAATATACTGATACCATGCCCCATGGATGTCTCCTTGACGATGTGTCAGGGTTTTACCACATAAAACTTTGTGTCTTGAATGTGCTTGTTGTTGTCTTAATTTATCATTATATTCTCTGTATTAATTCTCTGTTGAGATTTAAATATTTATGGGTTCTTCATCTCAATAGGTGGTTGATTTGTTGTTTAAAGTGATAGTGTGCTTACATAGGCTGCCCAAGTCAATCCCAAGAGATTGGGATAGAAAATTTCTTAGTCACTTTTGGAGAACATTATGGAGGAAGCTTGACAACAAATCACAATATAGTTCGGCCTATCACCCTCAAACATATGAACAAACAAAGGTGGTGAAAAAAGGTTTGGGCAAATTACTTTGGAGCCTAGTTAGTGAAAATATAAGGCAACGGGGCTTGGTTTTAGCACAAGTTTAGATTTCTTTCAATTCTAGTGTGAATAGACTACAAGAAAATATTCATTTCATATTGTTCTTGGATAAAATCCAAAAGGGGTAGTGGATCTAATATATCTTCCTAAAGGAAGATGAGATAGTGAGGAAACCAAATATTTTGTGAACCATATGCATGAAATTCAACAAAAAATTAGGCATAAATTACGAATCACAAACGAGAAGTATAAGAGGAGTGCATACTTACATTGTAGAGAAAAGGTGTACCATGAAGGTGAACAAGTCATGATTTATCTATGGAAAGAGAGATTCCCTACTGGAACTTGTCATAAGTTGAAACCAAAGATTTTTGACACATACTGAACACTCAAGCAAATAAATGAAAATGCCTCTTTGGTAGATCTACCCAAAGAGTTTAACATCACTCCCATCTTAAATGTTGCAGATATATATCCTTATGAGGCTATTATCAACCACGTATCAATGAAAGTAAAAAAGACAGTAATTGAAGAATGGACCTAACATTGACCATAGAAAAAATGAGAGTGCATTGAGAAAGTGGTGGACACTAAGGTTACTATTACAAGGTCAATGTTACTCATGATTAGTAGAGGATTTTATTATTGAGTTCTCACCGACATGAGCAGAGAAAGGAATGTCAATAGAGTGGACTTTGATAAATGAATGAGACAGGCAATTCCACCACTTTAATTTATAAACATCTTGTGGACGAATAGGGGTAAGTTCCCACTGTTCTGAAGAATTTGGCTCATGAATGGAGATTAAACTTCTGTTGAAACTTGTTCCTGAAAGCATTGATGAAGCTTGTCGTTTTGCTATAGATGTCATGGGAATACTATCTTCTGATGTAGACACTTCTGTGAAGTCGACCTTATCAATGGAAGGATCCATATAATCAACTTAGAGAAAATAACTAGGATAACAGGGAACGACCTATGGTCACAAATGCCAATCCTTGGCTTTACAGACCTAAAATTTGCCTCACATCCCACTGGATTTAAAATATTTTCTCATCATTTAACATAAATAACATCCATGCAGATAGATAGCCAAATGACAATAAACTAAATAAAATGACGTAGAGATATTGCATAAATGCTACAGTATGCAAATATTTCATTAAATAAACAAGCTCTTACAAATTTGACAGAAGCTTGAAGATTGAAGTATGTGCTTATGATACCAACAAGCAAGATCGACCTCCGATGGTCGACTTCAATTCATTACTCCATCGTGGATAATATGAGATGGCTTTGTTCTAGGTTGCATGTATAACTTCCATTCAACATATCTTTTAATCTTGTACATGAAAGGCCTTATTTCATAGGAATTTTATATGGCCCTATTCACATGTCTTCTTCATTCAAAGTTATGGGATTCTCAACATCTGACATGGGGAATAGTATCCCCTAAATGGAGCCAATGTTAACACCAAAATTGTCTTCATAAATCCGAGTATTATTTTCTAGCATATGTTCACAGGTACTTTATGGATGGACTGGTTGGTTAGTGCATCATTTGAGATTGAGAATTTGTGAGTACCTTAACCATATGGGTACTTTGTTGTAGAGCTTTGTTCTAGCCTTACCTTGTTTCAAAGTTGTATTGTATGAATTTTGGGGAGTATTTAGAGATAAGTATTTTAGGGGGATAGTGCATCATGTGCTATTATGAGCATATTTTTTAGTTCATGCTTCCAACATTCTAATTTTAGTAATTTCCCCCATGCATTAGATTCACATATAGATAAAGAAGCATGCTTGGGGATGCAGGATAGTTAAATGGGCACTTTCAAATTTTTGATTTAATGATTTTTAGTAATTTTTATTTTTAGAAACTTGGTCTTTTTTAGCAGAAAAATATGGTATATTAAGATACCCTTTGGGGATATAGGCTTATGGTTCAAACCAAATGAGTTGCTATTTTAAGAGAAACTCTACTTTTAGATGTTTCTATTTTTAGAAATTTCCCTTTTACAAGGTAGTTAGAACAACAACAAAAAAAAAGTGTTTCCAAGGATCGAATTTGGAGATTAGCCCATGGTTTGAATTTCAACTAAATTCGAGATTGTGATTTTTGAGTCTAGTTTTGGGTTGTCAATTTTAAGTAGGTGGATGGTGTTTTAGGCATGGTGAGTATATTTTTGAGGACATAGTATGGTGTAGAGTACCTGTGCAAAATTTAAAATTTAAGGTCATTCCGAGCACATTTATTTTTCAAGGACTGGATACATTTTGACACCTGCTATTTTTGGAGGTCTGTGGTTGGATTGAGATTTGGACTTCATCTTACTACTATTTTCACGATATATGGACTGCTACAATTGAGAAGCTTTCACGTGGCTTGTTGGAAGTTGTGCATATTTATCTTTGGCTAGATAGAGGAGCACCCACCTTTTGGCCTTGACATTGTTGTCTCTTGAGAAAACTATGCTATTTGGTCGAGAGGTAGAGTGCATGTGTCAAGGAGGCCTATCTTGTGAAGTTTCCTTGATTAGACATCCTATTTTTATCTACAATTAGAGTGCATGGCATGGGTATATATTTATGGCTTGAGGAGAGTGAGTTTTGTGGGGTTTCTCTAATTACACCATCATAAGGGGAGTATATAACTCAAGGATGGTATTCTTGGTGGAGAGATTACTTGAGCTAAACTCAATTTATTTTAGTGTGTTAGGCTTCTTTATTTCACGTGTCCTTTTTGGCAGGTTGCATCTTTTGCTCCTATTGATAACTGTGGTATTCTTGTACATCTCTGGGCCTATTCTATAAAGGATTAAGGGGTAGTGTGGAGGGGGGTAAATTTTATTGTTCACTAGTGATTTTACTTGAATCTTTGCTTTCACACTGGGCATTCCAATTGGGGTGATTGCAAGAGTGCATAGTTAAAAGTGAGAGGTAAAGTTTTCTTGCATTGTGTTCACATGATTGCATCCCTAAACACTAGTGTGAGAAGGTACTTCAAAAGTGGTTGAATTCTCCCTAGAGTTCTTGTAGGTGAAGCTTGTATTCTTTCACTCACTATATCTCATTGGTACATTGTGTTTCTTACTTTGCTTCAATCTATTGAATTCAATCTATTTATTGAATTGGTTAACATCCGGAAGTACTCTCCCTTAGTCAATTCCATACTCCATAGCCCATATGATTCAAAGGCATTGAAATCATTTATAATTTAATCATTTATACTTGTCGTTTTTTACATTTCTGCACGCAGATCTGCACTTTTAAAAGCAGGTTTTTGTGGTTTAACAATAGGCTTACATGTTTCCCAAAACAAAACTCTGTCCTTAGGTGTAAATATGTGTTTTTGGTTGCTGTTTGGTGTGCTTTTTATGCAGATAACAGGTTTGATATTTCAAATACAACGAGGTTTTATCACAGTTTCACAGTATTTTTTGATAATTAGGGTTCATACTTCGCTGATAGGTTGCATAGGGATCCCCCCTGTGATTTGTGAGTACTAAGCCGAAGTGCAGGGAGACTATCTCAGGTGAGTACGGTTTCAAGCATTAACTCTTACGAAGTTGATGTTTGGAATAGTGTGATAACAAAGCCCTCAAGGATGGAAACAAGTGCCTCCTATTTGTTCATGAAACAACATTTAAAATTGGCAAGACAAAATTGCTAACTTAGAGCAACTTACTGTAGATGTGGAATCCAAACTTGTTTCCCTAGATCCACACGGAGAAGTCTCATCCAAAAATTTGTACTCGTCCTTTCGATGCGCTTTGGCGTGTGGAACTGCCTTCTTCTTGTCCACTTCCACTCTCTTTGATTCTTTTGATGGATGGGAAACTAGTCAAGATGGTCGAATGTGTTGAAGTAGAAGATTGGAAGCAAATGCACCAAATGGAAAAGCTTTTGATAACCAGCATTAAAAAACACAAATGCATGAAAAAAACACAGTAACTTAAGGTTTACCAGGACCACTAGGTCCAAAAAGTCCCTCGTTGCATTTTCCACCTCACTTTTATAGACATGCTTCCGAAGTTTGACGGTCTAATTTCCATAACTGGATCTTTTAAGCATGCCCACCTAGTCTAGTAAATATCATGAAATAAACATACTATGATTGGCTTATTGGGTCTGGTTACAGTGTAGAGGTGATTTTTAGCAAAGAATGCATTTTTTTCAAGTGCTTTAATAAGCATGCTCTCTGTGATTGAACCTGTTAGCACTGAGAGTCACACTCAAACTGTTAGAGGATAAGCCCAATATCCATCAAAATGTAAATGGATTAAAATGGTTTGAGTAGGTGGATCAACGAGACTTTAAAGAAAGGAAAAGACAATAGATATCACTGCAGATTAGTGATGGACCATTGGGCTATGGAGTCATAAACAGTTTGCTCATTGAAGGCATTTAAGCTCTCTATCAGACAAAATATTTGTATAATGATGAAGAGAAGAATAAGAGAATAACATAAAGACGAACATTCGCTAAGCAGAGATCCTCTCTGCAAAGAGAATTTAGATGTGTCTGAATAGTAAACAATGATAAATAGACAAGCTTACAACAAACCCTCTATCGCATCAAGAATTTATCAATCAAAGACAAATTTTAATCCTTAAAATCAACAATACGTTCAAACAAGATGAAGAATAGAACAGAGAACATAGAAGACAAGTCTGATGAAACAACTTATATGAATCTTCAATAACATATAATTTACAACCACATGCCCCTCCGGCTTACAAACTAAAACATACAGTCATAAACATTTATCAAAACCTTCTCTGGTCTTGGGCCGAACCCCCCCTTTCATTATGTCATTCATTATATGTATTTATAATCAAAACAATAGACATGTCTTGCTGCTTGGGTGCCTCTTCTCCAGTGTCGTGTGTCTTCTCTTGTTTGCTTTGTTCCTTCTGTTCTCTGGTCAGTATGGGCCTGCAAGAAAAACTGCCCTCTGTGGTACTTCGGGCTGACAGTTTTCTGTCTCCTCGGCCAGATCCTCCATGCTCCCATTTAAAGGGGGTAGTCGATGGTTCAACCACTTGTTCTTCTTTCATTAACTGATTTCTCCTTGGGATCAAGACGAGGCCTAACGTCTAGTTTTTTGCCACGCGCTGCTCTCGGGTTGGACCCTATATAATCACATGATTGCGGAAGTTGCCAAGGGTGGTTTGGATCCACACCGCTCCAACCCCCACAATCCACCACCAACTGCCACATACCTCTTCAACTATACTGTGGTTTCGATTGCGGAACCGCTCTAAGATTTTAGCGTTCGAGCACTTTCTGTCTCCGCAATGCAGTGTGGCCGTCAATCTTGTCGCAATTCACAATTTGGGAAAGCCTTGTTTTTACTGCCACATGCCGCTCTTGGATAGACTGTATATCAGCATGTGATTGCGGAAGTGGGCAATGGCGGTTTGGATCCACACCGCTTCGACCCCCACAATCCACCACCGACTTCCACGTACCTTTTTTGCTATACCATGGTTTCGATTGCGGGACCGCTCTAAAATTTTAACGTTCGAGCATGCTCTGTCCCCACAATGAAGTGTGGTCGTCAATTTGTTGCAATATGCAATCTGGGTGCCCCTGCTATTTTAGTGCCCCTGCTAAAATTTATCCGTCTGCCAACTCCATAATCCTTTTAACCATGTGTAGAGATGGAGTAAACTTCGGCGCTTGGGAGCTTTGAATGTTTAGCAAGAATATCTCCCGGAGGACGATCTCCCGAATCTGGCGTGGTGGCCTGACGTCATTGTGCTGTCACAACTACTGATGGATGAGCACCATGCGTCTGAACTGATGAGTGCCAAGTGTCTTCGACACTTCGACACTTCGGGCTTCGAGAGTTTTGGATTGTGAAGCATGGAAATCTCCTGAAGTGACCTTCTCCTGATTGACGTGGCAGTGTCTCGTCACTTCGAGCTTCAGGAGTTCGGGATGTAAAGCATGAAAATCTTCCAAAGTGACTTTCTCCCGGTTGATGTGGCAATCTCTCGTTACTTCGACACTTCGGGGCTTCGGGATGTTTGGATGAAAATCTCCTGAAGTAACTTTCTCCTGGTTGACGTGGTAGCCTCTCGTTACTTTGGGATTTCGGGCTTCGGGAGCTTTTGAACGCGGGCATGAATATCTCCCGAAGTGACTTTCTCCGGGTTGACGTTGCAGTCTCTCGTTACTTCGGGACTTCGGGCTTCGAGAGCTTTTGAACGCGGGCATGAATATCTCCCGAAATGACTTTCTTCCGGTTGACGTGGCAACCTCTCGTCACTTCGGGACTTCGGCACTTTTGTTTAGTTGTTAATCCTTGTGCGATTTTGAAACTCCAAATGTAGGAGAGCTGTTAATCTGAACTGCACATAGGATCTCCACCGTTGAAAATTGAACCTGCCTGCTTGCTTGTATTTCAAGCCCGAAATGGACTGCTTGGAACGCTGCATTTTGCTCATAGTTTTTCCCTGCGCATACAACATACTTGACCGGCCTGACTTTATCAACTAGAAGAGGAAAAAATTATAGGAAAGTATGCAGAAAAGAGAAAAACTCGACAGAGGTGTAGACCTAGGTCTTAACAATAACTACATATGACCCATGACAACTTTATGTACTAACAGAACCACAAAAGACAGACTTCCTTCAGCTTAGGTGCCAGGTTTAAGGTGTATTTCCACCAAAATTGCCAGGACTTGCACCTGACCTCATCCCCTTGAAATTCATGCCAAACGGATGGGACAGACTACCATGAAAATGAAACCATGGTGGACAGCTCAGCGCTCCATGGTTATTTCATTTTGAGTTGCAGAATAGATTCTATCTGGTATAAAATGGCATTATACAAAGACCTGACAACTACACCACCGTAAGGTACAAACTTTCATTATTAGTATCACTCAATAGTCCCATTCATAATCTGGTCCCCAAAGGTATACTCCTAYTCTTAGAAGAGACTGTACTTTGAGCAGGTTCGGCACGAATTCCATTGGTATACTCAGCCTGTAAACTACAGCACAGTGCGTAGTTGGGTGGACCACAACGGAGACCTAAAACTAATCATAGAAAATGCACTAGGATCACCATTGTCAATCCCTGAAGTTAGAACTTCCTGGGACGGCAATTTCAGATTTTGATTGCTGGATAATTCCATAGTGAAATTTCTATTCTGAATCTGAAAGTTCCATTGCGAAAGTTCTAGTTTGAAGGTTGGCCAGTGGTGATCCTGGTGCATTTAAAATGCTGGAAGGTACAACTTGAGTCTAATTGTCCCTGTAGAAAT
>ML832248.1:37653-49372 GCA_009831015.1 Picea engelmannii | reverse complement strand
GTGGGGCCCCTCCTGTCATGTCGACCACCGTGTCGCGTTTCCCTCTCTGCCACCTGTGTTCCACTTAACCGCGCAATGGGGCCATTTCTCATTGGTTTTTCTCTAACCCTGTTGGGATTTGTTCCTATTAGCCATTTGCTAACCCTGTAGGGATTTGTCCCCATTGGCCGATCGCTAGCCCTGCCGGTATTCGGTGGTGGCCAAGTCAAACTACTCGACCTCACTGTAGCGCCGAGGCGTGAAATATGAAAGAGGTATTGCGTTTATTAGAACTGTGATCATGATCCATGACCACATGGGAGTGGAGAGAGAGAAAGAGCCAGCTTACGCTAGTCCTCCATGGATGTTTAGGGCTTCTGATTCGAAAGAGGACCAGAAAAATCCAATTTAGGTAGTGGGTGTGTGACATGGTGTTTGGCTTCTCTTGGTTTGCAGAAAAGATGATGAATTAATTCGGGCATGATATATCGGGTAAATTATTGTCAAGGTGTAGATTGTTGAAACACGCCAATTAATTTCCCATGCAGATGTATGCACACCGTATCATCGAAACATAGAATGTGAATGTCTGCACACTACAATGATCAAGCTGTGTAACTGGTGGATCAGGTTGTAACCAGTTTGTCTAACTATCTAATAGATACTATATATCTATGTATACATGTAGAGGTGAAAGAAAGGCAATTGGCGCCGTGTGGGATGGGTGCGAGGAAGGTTGCAAGCTTGAGTTTGGTTTTTTTAATTCTCCCTTGAATAATAAGAATATTGATTATCATTGTTCCATAGTTTTTGCCGTTAGAAGGGTTTTGGAAGGGTTTTTCAGGTAAATACTCCACTCATTGATGTGATTGCTTCTATTGTGTGATGGTTTATTTGCCATTAATCGGCGTGTGTTTATGTTTCTGTTGCACAACATATTCAAGCGACCCGTCCTCCACCATTACAATGTAAAAACCAATGATGTAGGACCTTGAACGCGGCCTTCGTCTTGTGCGAGGAAGTCGCCCTTGTTGTTTTTGTCCCACTGCCTCTCATAACTGATTGGAATCTCTCCTAAACAAACCTACAACTATTGTGTAGCTAGAACCCCATTCTATTGCATTACAAGACAATAGTCGTCAACCCCGTTCTAACTGCTCAATTTTTACCCAATGCAAAGACTGTTGCTAAAGATGCTAAGCGAACTCCTTTCATCATTCCATGGAGTCTGTGGCTAGCTACACTACATACCTCATCATTTTCGCTCATAGTAATGAAACCAACGCCCAAACAAGGAGTGTGTATCGCCTTGGCAAGTGTCAATGGTCTGAATGGAGAGAGAATCGCTAGCTTGAAGAGGTTGAGAATGGAAACTCGGATGGAAATTTGCCACAACTATTTAATTGCAACCATCAATCTCATAATTTGAATTGGAATGGACAGTCTGTGTTTGATGATTGTTGGATTCCAATAATGTTGTACATGACAATGAATTGATGTCTGACTGTAAAATTGCATGGCAATGATTATGTGAGAGTGTTGTACAAACCATACACAAAAGTTGGTTTTCAAATTGAGAACAAATCAATCTAGAACAAAACCATACACAAAAGTTGGTATTCAAATTGAGAACAAATCAATCTCGAGCCATTGCTTATTGCTCATCCTCATCCCTTTCAATAGAGAATCATGAATTAATTAAGTTTCGATGGCCAACAATTCATATGGATGTTATTTATGAGAACAACAACCAAAAATTCCTATAGTGGAGATTGCCCTTGACTTAACCACAAATGGAATTGACTATGTTTTGGTGTGCATAATTTATTACCTTTAACATAATGAGCAAAGAATTGAATGGCTCTAAACTATGCACTCCCACAAATGAAATATACAACCACAAACACAATATTAATCAAACGAACACAAATATTTTACTCTCGAAATCCAAATTGGAAAACCAACTTCGAATGGTCTCTCGGTTCTCTATTATGGCAATCTATGGTTACAATGCAACTAATGGATTTTTATGCATCCTCCTCTCCTTGGCCAAAAAGACCTTTGAGAGTGGAAGCATAGGACTAAATAGGGAGGACTAGGGTAATGGGAAGGCCAAAAGACTGACCTTTCATTTCTTGTTCCTCGACCTCTTCTCCTCTCCTATTTTTTTTTTCTTTTTCATTTTTTCATTTTTTTCCTCTCTTTTTGTCTCTTTAACTTTTACATTTACATTGTCTTTTATGTAGTTTACTAACCTTCATTAATTGCCGAATCAACTTGTAGGTTCTGAGTCTTACAACCATTCATTGGTTTGGATCACACCTCCCCATTGAGAGGTTTGTTGGTCTCCAAAAGCTTGAAGGAAACCAATCTGGATCAATGTACCTTCTATTTGATTCTCTAGAATGTGGCTCTGACTTTGGTTTTGTTTCATGGCTTTGGCTACTGTCTCCGGCTATGGCTATGGCTTTGGATTTAGTTCAAGGCTTTGACTACTATCTCTGGCTATGGCTACTATCTTTGGCTCTAGCTCCTAGCTCACTTGTTCCCGCAATACATAAATTTTATCACTAACTCTCAGCTCTAAGTGATCTCCAGATCCAAACTCTACAATCAACATCCATTCCTATCTCTTTAAAACTTGGAGATGGTCCATCTTGGCAGTCAATGAGGCCAATTCTAATGTTGGTCTTCTTGTTCAATTTGACCCCAACAAGCCATGCCATCACATCACAATTCCATAAGAGCACGTGTGGCTACTTCTTTCTACTAGGACCAATTGCTTCCCGACATGAAAATAATTCTCTACAACCATGTCAATTGAATGACCATCTTTCATACCCCATACATGTTGGTTGTAAGAGGCTTGATCATTGGTAAATTGGTTTATCTGTTGTCAAGTCATTCTTCAACGAACTTGCAATGAAAGAAACACCATCCTATGCTTGAGATCCTTCTATGCTCTCTCATGCTTCCACCAAAAAATGATTTTTCTTTGTTGGTGAGGCTGACCTCCTTTGTTGTTGCAACTCCTTATACATTTTTTGTTCCTTGGGTTGGAGATGCAGGGAATTCTTTATCCTTTTTACTCTTCACTCTCCACACTCTTCTCTGGGCCATGCAGTTTCTAGGGTGAAGCTATGGATAAAGTTGTGAACACTTTGCCTCCTAATGGACACTCAACTTGAAGTGGTGGAAAAAGTTCTTGTTGCTACCATGGGAACTACCTGACATGCTCCTCCTCTCCATGTGCCTCTGATTTTTTTGTTGGATTGAAGAAGTCTTCTTTCCATTCCTCCTCTGAAGGAAATCTAATTTATGGCATGTTTCTTGCATCTCCCAACAAGATGCCACATGATAGACTTTATACCCGTAGAATGAACATACCTTTGAGTAACAATAGTTGGTAATGACCTTTCTTCCTGCAACAATGACAAATAAGGAATGTCTTGTCTGATGTAGACCTATTTTTCCTCCTCTCCTTCTTTCACCAGTTGATTAGCTTGCCACTTCTTCTAAGTGTTGGAGAAGGCTAAGTCTTTAAGCCCTTCTCATCACTACACTTATGTTATCTACCACACGAAGGCCAAGTTGGTAGTGCACTGCCACCTTCGTGTATTGTTAATCTTTCTTCTGATGAGCAAGCCAACTATGTCATGTCTTCCACCTCCATAAAAGTGGTCTTTAGGGTTAGGGGTTTTTCCCCTCAGTCATCGAAACCTAGGCCTTCATGGTTAAGGGATTTTCCATTTTGTCATCGAAACCTAGGCCTTCATCCTTAACCCTGGGTGTAGCTATAATGGGACTTAGGATGCCTTGTCTTCTCTTGCCTAGCCCTTGTTCATTGTAGCCCATCTACCTTAACAATTTGGAACCAATGCCTTTGGTATGATTTTCAAAATCACCCAAGAGCTCTTGAGAAAAAGTCTATAGAAGAAGAGCTTACTAGAGTTGTCTCGATCGTGGTATTAGTTGTTGGCACCCAAAGTTTTGGGTTAATCTCATGTGCACGCACAAATCTAGTTGTACGTGCTCATTCCAAGTTTTGTGCATGCCCATGCCAGTTTTACGCATGACCAAGCTAATGCGCGAAGAATGACAATAATCATGCGCCAGACCGAGTTTTGATATTGCGTGCCAAATCCAAGATATGAAATATGTGTGCCAATCCGAGTTTTTTCAGTAGCGCCAGAAGTCAAGAAGCCACACGTCGAAATCAAGAAAGGAATCATCATGAAATCTTCTCGAATGATTAAGGCCAACAACACAAGTGAACATGGAGCTGACAAAAGATGAGCTGGAAAGGCAGTTAAGATTGCCCCAATTCCAGAAGGCTACGTGGACTGCAAGCAGGTGCCATAAGCATGCGAGGTAGTTAAGATTGCCCTAATTCCAGAAGGCTACGTGGACTACAAGCAGGTGCCATAAGCATGCGAGGCAGTTTGTCAATAGAGAGAGTGGAGTAGAGCAGAAAGAGATAAATCTCTCAAGCAAAGAAAGCTATAAATGGAAGCAATGAGATTAGAAACAAAGTCAAATGGTGAGAGAGTTAGACACTCACATAGAAGATTCATTAAGTTGTTGTGTGTTGAGCTCACCTTGAGCCTTTGTAATGTTGTAATGATTCTGTCATATGTATGAGGTTTTAAAGGATGTGCATGGCGCAGTATGTTGTAAGTATGGGGAATTATCTACATAGGACATGAGACTCTTTTCTTGTTGAATATAGTTTGCTTATTGTATGTTTGTGTTCAATTGGAATGGAAGGAATAATAAAGTTGTAATAGTTATGATCTATCATGTGTCACTTATGTGTTATTTGGATATGTGTGTGTATTGTTTTACTTATTGATCAATAGTAAGTCGATGTTAATGGAGTTCATGAATGCCATCCTGAATGGATCCCTGTGTATTTAGCCCTTCATCCTTATCACAAGATTGAATGGTCTTTGTGATCCTTATTACATCTTGGGTGAGACCTTTTTCAGCCTTGGCTGAGGATTGATATGCTGATGCTTTGGGGTTTTTGATGGTGGACTTTGGATGAACCTTGGGTATAAACTCCTAAGCATCAGGAAGGACATGCACAAGCGTGAAACGACACCAACAAATGGTTATGTTGCCAAGAAGTCCTAGGAGTTGATGGGGAAGCCAAATCTAGTCTGGTCAGTTATTCAGTTGCGGTTGGCTAATCAGTACAAGATATATCATATAGGCTGATTGGAGCAAGTTGAAGTAAATATAGAAGGGGTGAAGACAAAAGTTGACTTTGAGGTCATAGAGATTATGGATGTCTCAGATCCCTATCCTACCTTATTGGGAATTGACCAAGTATTTGATAATAATGCAATACTAAATTTGAAGAAGAGGTAGATGTCCTTTGAAGCTAATAACCTACGTATGGTTGCACCTCTGGATTTGTATGAAGGAGATGGATACAATGAGCCAGTAGATGAGGATGCGTGGAGCTCGACTATTGAAAAAATCTATAAGATCATGGGGCATAACGAGGATTACATCAACCCCACCGCAGATGGAGAATTAAGCTAGAGAAGTGTCAAGTCTTATGACACAAATACTAAAGATGCCATGGATAAGTGGTAAAACAAGTTGCATGAAGTATCCACTCACAGATGTGTGAGGATAACGAAAGTGGTGCAATGGATAAGATTTGAGCTATGTGATGCCCCACAGTTTGATGGGACAAGGTCGATTGAGTTATTTCTTGTATAGATGGAAACAATCATCCTCGTGGAATAAAGGATTCAGGCCATGGATGTAGTGGTCCGAGGGACACTAGTGCGGTGGTGGGTTACACATCGCGCCAATATTCAGAGTTGGGTGCAGGTAGTAGAGTTGATAAAGGTTCGATTCCAGCCCATCGTCGATTTCGAACTACCCAAATGGTACAAGAGTACTAAGGATCCACATGAACACACTTATTTTTGTGAACAACACTGTACTTCTAAGAATATCCCTCAGGCCCAATGGGTCCATCGATTCATCCACTCTATGGATATAGTCCCTAGAAGCTGGTATATTCAGAAGGAGCTCAGAAAGAAAATTGTCGAGTGGGCCCATGTGAGCTCCCATTTTTGTTTAACATTCAACTCCACAATAGAATATCTGGCTCAAAGAGAGGATCTCCTCAAGATTGAAGATTTTATTTTTCACCGATAGCCAAAAGAAACCACACCCAGGGTGGTCTGCTTGTATCATCAATTGGTGGAAAAACTAAAAGAGGCAGTACACTGTTGGAAGATCAATGTTGATAATGTTGATGATGACGAGCCACACGACATCTATATCAAAGAATCTGATGGAGAGCGTTCTCTAAAGGGTAAGGCGACAAAGATGTCTGCCTCAGACTATAATGGCCCAATTAAAACCAAGAAACATAATATTGGCACTGAGGAAGCACCCAAGATGACCATCATTGGATATTATTGGGATAATGGTCCGGGATCTTTTCATCGAGTGACTTGTAAAGAATTGCATTAAATGAGAATAAATTAAAGTGCACCATTAAAGAAGGAAAAACTCAATAATGAAGAGAGATAAGCATCAAATATGAACACAAAAACTTGATAACGGAGTTCCTCCCTGGTGGACTACGTCTCCGGGTCCTGCTCTCAAATGGGTAGGATTTTTCATTAACTCAACAAAAGAATTTGGCAAAATACATAAGTATACCTCATTATGAAATCAAGCTGCAAAAATAATGCTAAGATCAGAAAACATACAACACCACTGAATTCGTGGTGTCGAATTACCCAAAAATGATGGTCTCCACACCTTTATCTGACTCTGGCACTCTTAGGCCCAAGAAGAAATTTGTCTTGGTTTTCATGCCCCTCTGCAACTTGCAATTAATGATTGTACCTACCTCTAAATACGTGCCCACATCATACCACACACGTGCATCCTCTCCAAAGCTTGATGGATTCAACTCTTAAGTAAAATCCACGACGTTCAATACAATGTAGGGGTTCTTGGCCCATTGGTTATGGCATTAGTATTAAGGCATAGTGTGGGGAGGAGGTCCCGGGGTCAAAACTGCAGGCCTCCCCCTCTTGGATTTATAGTTTGAAACAATATATTATATATGTAATGTGGTTTTGCCAATTTTTGTTGTGACTCTATCCAAGGCTTTACTCATTAGAACGTGGCCGGATTTGGCGTGGTCCGCCAGATTTGGCAGACTCGCCAATCCTTATTTTTTTCAAAATTTGGATACGGGTTGTCATTATGCTTTTGCCACCTGCCACGTGGCAGCCCCTGATTGGGCCACGTGGCATCCTCTCATTCAACCACACCATCCACTACCATGTCAGCATGTCGTATCAGCACCACGTCATCATGCCACATCACTGTAAAAACTGCCACGTGGCAAAATCCTATTGGTCCACGAATTGGTCCAGAAGTGCCAAAACTAGGTGACACGTGGAAGCCTCTGGTGTTGCCACATCACCATGTTGATATCATGATGATGTCTGCATGACACATGTCACCTTCTAATCCTTCCACGTGTACTATACAGATGCTAACGTTAGCAATACAGATGCTGACTCATCCCCCTGCTGACTGGGCTAGGTTGACCAAACTTCGACTGTGAATATATTTCAATCCGTAACTCTGTTTGACAAGCCGTTTGCGTCGTTAGAAACATTGCGATGCACTCTTCGCAATAATGTCATTTTCACCGAGTTTTGAGAACTTTGAATTTTTTTCCCTTTCTCTATCTGCTGAGGCCATTCTGAGCATCCTGAGTTACTTATGCGAGTTATGAGTTGTTCTTAGCCTTCTCTGGATCCTTTTGGATCACACCTTCCCACCGAGATATTTTTGGACCACCAAAATCTTTCATCAATCAACAGATAAGTGAGGGAAGAGTCCCCTCACTTTGTCCTTCTCTATCAACTTTGCCTTGCTTGGATGTGTACCCTTTAAGCCTACTCGAAGATAATCAACATCACCCCTGCGTGAAGTCCTCATCCTTCTGTCCATGATGATATCTTCTTTAAATCATCCAAGTACTCATGAATAAACTCATCAACTAAAGGTATTGAAACTTCCTCATCCCGATCCATGATCATGGGAGGCTAAAAAAGTTTCAAGTTATCTACGTTCAGAACTGAGTAAATCTGCATATAAGGTGGAATATCGAGACGAAAAGCATTGGTACCACTTTTCTTCAAGATAGTGAAGCGTCCATAACGAATGGGATTGAGTTTCTTGCCTTCACCCTTCAATCTCTCCTTGCTTATGTGAAGCCATACCAAGTCTCCAACCCAGAACTAATGATCAACCATGTGCTTGTCATGCTGAGCTTTATACGATGCTTGAATTTTCTCCAACTGTTTCATGACTGCCTGGTGCACCTGCTGGATCCTCTGGACGAACTTGCGGGCTCTGTTCTCTATTCGTTCTTCATTCACATTAGTATCTCTCCCATACATCAAGTCCAAAGGAACCTTGGGTAGGTACCCGAAACATGTATGAAAAGGTGAACTCTGAGTGGAGGAATGCAAGGCTCAATTGTAAGCATGTTGTACATAGGGTATCTACTCATCCCATAACTTGGGATGCTTGCTGTAGTAGCCTTGAAGAAAAAGTACCATTGTTTTGTTTACCACCTCTGTCTGTCCATCGGTCTGTGGATGGAAAGCAGTCCTCTTCAATTTGGTGTCCATCATTCTCCACAAGCTAGTCCAAAGGTCCAAAAGGAATCGAGTATCTCGATCTGAGATAATGGATGTGGGTAACCCAAAGTGAACCCAAACATACTAAAAGAAGAGAGTAGCAGCCTGCTCAATAATGATCTGCTTTTTACATGGCATCACGATACACATCTTGTTGAACCTATCCACTACAACATACAAATAGTCATGACCCCCTCTGGTCATTGGTAAACCCCCTACAAAATCTATGGAGATAATTTCCCATGGATGGGAGAGAATAGGAAGTGGTGAGTATAACCCCAGTTTTCTATTAGTGGGCTTACAAGTAGAACACATCACACACCCCTTTACATATTTAGTTACAATTGTTTTCATTTGAGGCCAGTAATAGAACCTTTGCAAATGAGCCATAGTTTTTCCTACCCCAAAATGCCCAGACACAAGAGAAGTGTGAGCTTCTCGTATTACATGGACTCGTTCACTTGTAGGGATACATAGCTTTCCAAGATGGTAGAGTAGTTTTCCCCGTAGACAATATTTCTCTACTTGCGCACCATGGGTTAGCTTCTCATACACTTCTTTAAAATCTTCATCGATGGCATATTTCTCTACATAACTATCATGAGATAAAGAAGTATTCTTCAAAATAATAGAAGCAACAATAGGAGGTCTAGAAAGCATATCGGCTACCTTGTTACTTGTACCCTTTTTGTACTTGATTACCAAATGAAATTGTTGTAGAAAACCCATCCATCTATAGTGTCGAGATTGTTGCAGTTTGGTTTATGCTTGGAGATACTATAAGGGTTGGTGATCTGTATGTATGATTGTTTCCTTCCCTAACAAGTAGTGCTTCCATTTCTTTACGCTTAGGACTAATGCATACAACTCTTTATCATATGTAGGATAGTTAACAACAACTTGGTTAAAAGTTTCAGAGTGGTAACATATAGGCTTACGATATTGCATCAATACTGCACCCATGGCGTATCCGCTGGCATCTATCTCGATCTCAAAAGGCTATTGAAGATTCAACAGTGCTAATACTAATGCGGTACTGATCTTCTCCTTCAAAGTGTCGAAATATTTTTGTTTCTTTCCTTCCCACTGAAAAGTGTTCTTCACACTAGTTAAGGCATGCAACGAAGTTGCTATAAAGGAGAAGTTTGAAATTAACCTCCTCCAATACTAGACTGCACCTAAGAAGCTTCGGACCCCGGTTACACTTTTTGGCTTAGGCCAATTTACAATTACATCAATTTTGGAAGGATCAATTTTTAATTGAACTCCTCCTACAATATGACCTAAGTACACAAGTGCAGTCTTGCCAAATTCACATTTAGACAATTTTACATACAAGTTTTCCCTTTGCAAACTATCTAATACTTGCTTTACATGCCTCACATGTTCATCCCATTTCCCGCTAAAAATAAGAATGTTGTCTAAATATACAATCACAAAGTCATTTAGGAAAGGCCTGAATACATCATTCATCACACGCATGAAATTTGTCGAAGCATTACAAAGCCCCAACGACATAACTAACCACTCAAACAATCCCTGATTGGTTTTAAAGGCAGTTTTCCATGCATCCTGTTCTGCGACCCTGACTTGATGGTATCCACTGCACAAATCCAACTTAGTGAAATAAACAACATTCTTTAACTGATCAAGTAAATCATCTATACGAGGAAGAGGGTATCGATTTTTCACCGTGATTTTATTTAAGGCTTGATAATCGACACACATTCGCCATGTGCCATCTTTCTTTGGCACCATCATGATTGGAGAACCACAAGGAGATGAACTGGGCCTGATGACCCCTTGATCCAATAAGCCCTGTACCTGTTTCTTGATCTCTGTCATCTCCACAAATGACATCCTGTACATTCCCACATTAGGAAGAGGAGAATCATGCTGAAGATGTATTTCATGTTGGATTTCCCTCTTAGGAGGTAACCCATCTGGTTCCTGAAAAATATCATCATACTTAGAAACAATATCAATTAATTCCTTTTTATGGGAAGGATCACATGCTTGGAAAGCGTCGGATATCCCGACATCTTTCTCTCTTACGACCATGAGTACATATCTCTTGTTAGTGTTTATGAGTCTTTACATTTGCCCTGCACTAACAAGTGTTGTATTTACCCTCATGCTGTGAGCTCTAAAAATATATTCCACTGCCCCCTTAGTAAGGTGGTATTTGTTCTCATGACGAAAGAAGACTGCTTTTATATCATAAAGATAAGTAATTTCCAACACTATGCCACAAATATCAAGTGGTACAACATCCAAATGCACTTCATCAATCAACTTTGAAGCAATAGAAAATCTGACCCTACATTGTTTGGTGACATTAAGTTTTGCTTTATCACATACCCAACCAAGAGGATAAGGCTTCAGATGTGGTTACATTTCAAGACCCATCTTCTTGACAAGCGCTTCAGATATTAAGTTTACTTGGGTGCCAGGATCAAATAATGTATCTATCTTAGTGTGTTTAGATGCAACTCTTATGTGAAATAATTCATTCCTCTTTCGTTCATCATCATGAGATTCATTATTGGAACTTGAACTAGCATGAAGGGAATATTTACCTTGTACTCCAACCGATGTGATCTTTCCTTCGTCCCCTGAATCGAAACCAAGATCTTGTTGCACCGTAGCAACGATTTTTGTCTTCCCCTTTCCAACGAACTATTTCGGCCTCTTTTCTGGATGCAGTTTCCAACAGTGTTCATCATCGTGACCGCTTTTCTTGAAATGAGTGCAAGATGGCTTTCCTCCTTCTCACTGTGGCGATCTTCTTGTCCTTACTTTTAAACTTCTTGAAAGGTTTATGTGGGAGATTGAAGGTTTCTTTGTGGGATCTTTTTGAACATGCTTTCCCCTGTTCTCAAGGTGAGTGGATTGCACACAAACTTCATCAAGACTAGTGGGGTTAAACAAGAGCAAAGTATGATGAATATAACTGTGAAGTGCGCCAATATACTTCATTCAAGTTTCATAAGAATCCAAAGGAATGTTTAATGCAAGAGCTTTCTTCCTAAATTCTT
>ML832248.1:0-10666 GCA_009831015.1 Picea engelmannii | reverse complement strand
GGCTTTGCAATATCAATCAAGTCTCTAAGTTGAACTTATCGACCTCAAGATTTATGTTCATTTCTCTATGAACCATGTACACAATCAACTAGCTAACAATATCAATACTAAATAGGACTCTGAGTTGTTTCTCTATTGTTGACTGCCAATGAGAAAAATGAATGTCTTTGTCGGTTGTCTTCAAGGCTTGGCGATGCGCAGGCCAATGCCAACAGTGGAAGACAAATGCACTCTGCCAATGTTGAAGATATATACCAAGTGCAATAATTGATATCTATGTCTGTGCTCAAGCATTCTATAAACAATTCCCCAAATGAGATCTATCTAAAGCACTTTCTCTCTTGCCGTGGATTCCAAATAGAAAGGGGTTGATAGGACTATGTCAAACTACTAGTTGGGTCAAATGTCTTCCTTGACTCATGGATTTTTTTCCTTACAAGAAGGTTGATTTTGAGTTAAATTAATTTTCTTTTGAACGTTGCAATAGAGAGATAGTTCTTTTTGGCAAAAGAGCTCGAACTCATATGAATATGTAGGGTTTGGAGATCGAACTAAGCTTGTTCACAATAGAGAAGAAAATATAAATAGAGAAGAAATGAAGTTGATGAGCTTCATCCCTACTAGAATTTATTTTAATCTCAAAGGTTTTCCTTGCCAATCACATAATTAGCATACAAGGGTATTCAAGTGACCCATCCTCCACCATTACAATGTAAAAATCGATTATACAAGACCTCAAACACGACGTTCATCTTGTGCGAGGAAGTCACCCTTGGTGTTTTTGTCCCACCACCTCTCATATGATTGGAATCTGTCCCAAACAAACATGCATCTATTGTTGCGCCGAAAGACGCTTTCTACAACCTAGTA
This sequence comes from Picea engelmannii, assembly GCA_009831015.1. Lineage (NCBI taxonomy): Eukaryota > Viridiplantae > Streptophyta > Pinopsida > Pinales > Pinaceae > Picea > Picea engelmannii. The sequence goes on along the minus strand of ML832248.1, from coordinate 9,796 downwards.
TGAGGGGATGTGTACTTCCTTTCGTGCTAACCATGGATTTGACACATCGCATTTGAAAAACATTAAAATAATATTAATAACAAAAAATATTTCAATGCCAACCATAAATAAAATATTTCAAGATCCACCTTAAGTAAAATAATTCTTTATCAACTTTATATATATATAGAGACTGAAAGACATTGATAGTAATGAGAGTAATTGAAAGTAAAAAAAATATTATTACATTGATATGTGCTTTCTACTTTGAAAAATTTCAATGTGGCCCATAAATAAAATATTTTAATGTCCATATTAACTAAATATTTTAATATTGTATACATATACATGTGGCAATTGAAAGTAAAAAAATTCTTATTACATCAAAAGACACTTTCTACAATTGAAAAAAATATATTAATAACAAAATATAAATTCTTATTCTTATTACACATATGAGGGAGATGTATAATTCCTTCAAGCGCTTAAGGCATTTAAAAAAAGTATTAATAACAAGTAAAATATTTCAATATCAACTATCTCTCTCTCTCTCTATATATATATGTGTGTGTGTGTGTGTGTGTATATATATATATATATATCCAAGGCAAGATATGTATATATATAATCTGATTTTGAGATCTCAAAATTCGAAGTGGAATGGACAGTTGGTTTGTTGACTATTTGATTCCATTAATGTTGTATATGATAATTAATTGTTGTGTGAGTGTACAGTGGCATGACAATGAATATGTAAGGGTGTTGTCCTAAACCATACACGAAAGTTGGTATTCAAATTGAGAACAAATCCAAACCATACATAGAAGTTGGTATTCAAATTGAGAACAAATCAATCTCATGCTTATTGTTCACCCCTCTCCCAATAGAGAACCACAAACCAATTAAGTTCCAATAGCCAATAATTCATATGGATATTGTTTATGAGAACAACAACCAAAAATTTCTACACTAGAGATTACCATTGTCTTAATTGCAAATGACAGTGACTGTGTCTTACTGTGAATAATTGATTAGCTTTAACATAATGAACAAAGAATTGAATATGGATTTGAACTATGCACTCAAACAAATAAAATATACAACCAGAGACACAATAATTAATTAAATGAGCACATAGATTTTACCTTAGAAACCCAAATGGGAAAACCAACTTCAAATGGTCACTTAGTTCTCTTATTCTGACAATCTTTGGTTACAATGTAGCTAATGGCTCTTTGTGCATCCTCCTCTCCTTTTCCAAAAAGACCTTTGAGAGCAAACGTATAAGATTAAATCGGGAGAGTTGGCGTCACGGGGAGGTCAACATGATGACCTTTCATTTCCTATTCATGAGACTCTTCTCCTCTCCTATTCTATTTTATCTTTTTTTTTATCATTTTTTTCCTCTCTTTTTGTTTCATTAACATTTACATTTACATTGTATTTTACATAGTTTACTAACCTTCATATATTGTTGAATTAACTTGCATGTACTAAGTCTTACCATCATTGGTTAGTTTGGATCTATTTTGAATCAACATTGGTCCTTATTTTGGCAAATACTCATTTTATTTTTTAAAATCATAATGTTGGAAAAATAGTTTTGACAAGCCAAATTAAGATTTATGAGATCTTTGTAGCTTTTCAACTTCCTCGTAGCAATGCTTTCATTATCATTTTGAGTCTTATATTTAAAATTCATAGGAGTGTAAGATTTAGTAATGTTGATATTATTGATTCAATTGTTTTCTTTTATGTTTCAAAATTTAAGAAAAGTTTAAAAATCTCTACCCCAACCTCTTTTAAGCATAAAGAGGTGTTGTGACATGCATCAACACCTTCCCTTTTCTTGTATTTTCACTTATAAAGTCAATTTTAACCAATAAAATGGGACCCCTCCTTTTTGACTTAAGAACGTGTTGGCTTACTAAGGAGACTGCTCGTCCTCTTGGCCCGCACTAAAGTGTACACATGCCCCTTTGATGGGATTGTTTTATCTTGCAAAGTTTGGTTTGGTTTCTGGTTTGATGCTTAGACATTTTATGAAATAACTTTGGTGTATCAGAGAAGTTCTTATGAACTCTGACGATACATTGGAAAAGTTCCCATCATACTTGCTAGTACATCCAGAAGAGTTCCAAACAAGTCCTCCGATACATAAACCTCTTTTGTCGACAGACTTCTCGCTATATTATTTGGTATGTCTGGGAAGTTTCCATAAACTTCTCTAATGCTTGAGTCATCAACCGACGAACTCCTCACAAATCTGTCGATTCAAAAATATGCATATCGAAAAACTTCTCATCATCGCCTTCGGTACAACTGAAGGAGTTCCCAAGAACTCTACCGATACCACCAAGAAGGTTCTGAACATCTTTTCTAACAAGGATAACTTTAACGCCGGTCTCGTTACTCCAATCACCTCCGATGTCTCGGATTTTTCACCGAGTCTATAAAAGATACTTCGATTAAACTTGAGTGCACGAACAATTTTCCCCGGGACTATATCAAGCCCTAACCATTTCTCGATCCCCATCCTTAGCCATTTTTTTCAAACTTCACATATCGACAAGGTTGTTATCAACGCCTGATTGCTTCTTCTATGTTTCGACCTAGTTCTTCACAACTTTGTCGGTTCTCATTCCTAACATTTTGACGGACTTTTCCACAACTCCCCGGTACCATTCCACAACTTTGATGTAGTTTCCCATAAATTCATCGATATTGCCTCTGGCCATATTGATGTAGTTGTCATCAACTGCGTCGAATCTCCTTTATTCATCAGCGTAGTTGACAACAACAACGCCGATTCATCGAATCTGAGCCTGACTTCACTCAAAATTTCACTATGTATCCCATTATCCTATCTTCTTCAAATAATGACTTTCCTCCTAACATTGACTTGAGTAATTCCTCAAAAACTAACACAGGTTTGCATAGATGGATGAATATTTAACCTCCAGACACTGCTCAAAAGACTCAATACTTTACATGATTATCATAACTAACATATTATATTTACTTTCATGTCATATTTTATTGTTGATTTAATACACTCGCGGTGACTGTGTTTGTCATAGATTTAGACATGTCGCTTCGCAAGAAAACAACTAGCAAAGATCCCATGGTAGAGGCTTCCATAAGCAGAAACCGATAGGAGGAAGAGCCTAACATCCTCGAGGCTCTCTATGACAACACCGCATAACTCTTAGAGAAAGGAGGGACTTCACTCAAATGGGGTGGAGTTTTCCAGATGTTCAAAAAGCAGAACTTCCCTACGGAGGCTGAAGATTAAGATGAGCTAAAGGTCTTTAAAAACATTTGGAGATCATGATTGCATATGGTGGCGGCTCATGCAATAGTTTTCCCTTGTGCAAAAGCGCTGTCCTGGATCTTAAAGCACATAGAACTTGACAACCGATATATACTCAATGATAAGGGGCAACCGATAACATCATTCCAGGGAGCTGACATAGCACAATACTACCATTTGGAAAAGGGAAGCCAGTCACTGGATGATGAAATCATCAAGAAATTCCCCCACAGGGTGAAATATTTATTCAAAATCTGGTACAAGCTGGATAGAAAGTTCAAACTCAGAGCCTCTATCGAATATCCTGCTAGTTCACTAAGAATGCCATATCAATACAGTGTGATGATGCTATGCAAGCTATATGGGGAACAAGATGCTTCAAAATTCACTTTATCCCTAATGCCCCTGATATACTATTGTGTTAATGAAGGGTCATCCTTCAATTGGGAAGGTATCCTATCAACAACCCTAGAAGAATCCATCAACGTTGTTGTTGACAGGGCAGATCTTCCCAACAATAGTAAGGGGTACTCCTCAGTACACGGTCTCGATTAGACTATGCATCGTTTGGTTTAGGAGACCTATCCATGTTCTTGTTAAGGTTTATGCTATTATTAGAGTTTTTTTCATTTTACTAGATAACAATAGCATAGATAGGATCACTGAGAAATACACAATCACAAGAGACACATCATTTATCCTGGGAAACCCTCATGGGGGAGAAAACCGAGCAAAAAAATTTCCTTAATATAGATAGTCAATATAATGCCAAGAGATAACTCAAACAAATACAAAAATTTCTCTCCCAAGAATGCACCTCTCTCTCTCTTCTTTCTTCTCCAACTGCAGCTCCGAACTTGTGCTCTAATGAACAAGTGAGTGTGTATCTAAATGAGGCGCTAGCCTCCTTATTTATACAATTCTGGCACGTGTGGACAGAGGTGTCTTTTCACTGGCAGGGCCGACTTCTTATTCTGCCTATTACAATTATGTTTTGACCAATCCGCAAAAGGGGATTTGGTCATTTACAATAGCTGACATGATCAATCTGCAAAAGGGGATTGATCTAATGAATAATACATCAATAATAATTAGAATACTCTTTGTAGTTACAATATTTCAACACTCCCCCTTAACAAGAAGGGTATTCTACACCAACATCAGATGAGAGAGAGGGCAACATCATCAACAACATCTTGGAACATTGACTGGCATATCTATAAATCATTGAAAGTTTTTTCTCATCATCAACACAACACAGAGGTTGGAGCATCATCAACACAACATGGAGCTGGAGTAGCATCAACACAGCATGGAGCTGAAGTAGCATCATCATCCTCATCGGCATGAGGCTAAGGTAACATCATCATTATCTTCTACATTAAAGCTGGAATAATATCATCATCATCATCTTCAGCAAGGAGCTGAAGTGGCATCATCAACTTCAACAAGCAACTAAAGTGGCATCATCTTTAATAAGAAGTTGAAGTGGCATCATCATCATCATCTGTATCAACATGGATTAGTATAACACTAATACATCATCGTCATCAATAAAAACACAAGGCTGATACAACATCAACAACAACAATATCACAACACAAAGGTTGGCAACACATCATCACAACACGAGGATGGAAACACAACACGAGGCTGACACATCATCACAACAATTAAGCTGGCACATCATCACAACAATTAAGTTGGCACATCATCGCAACAATTAAGCTGGCACATCATCACAACAGTTAAGCTGGAATCACAACACAACAATTAAGCTGGAATCACAACACAACAATTAAGTTGACATCAACAATTAAGTTGGAATCTCAACACAACAATTAAGCTGGCAACACAACACTCGACTGACATATCAACACAACAATTAAGCTGGAAGCACAACACTCAACTGGCATCTCGACACAACAATTAAGATGGAAGCACAACACTAGGCTGGCATCTCGTCACAACAATCAAGTTGGAAGCACAACACTAGGCTGGCATCTTGACACAACAATTAAGTTGGAAGCACAACACTAGGCTGGCATCTCGACACAACAATTAAGCTGGAAGCACAACACTAGGCTGGCATCTCGACACAACAATTAAGCTAGAAGCACAACACTAGGCTGACATCTCGACACAACAATTAAGCTGTAAGCACAACACTAGGCTGACATATCAACACAACACTACTCCCCCTTTCGAGGGAGGTCCTTTCGGACTATACCAAGATTATCTCGAAAGTGCTCAAACTTTACACGAGATAGAGGCTTGGTCAACACATCAACAACCTTTTCATCCGTGCTAACATATTGGAGCTTTATGGCTCCTCTCTGCACCATGTCACAGATGTAATGGTATCATATCTCTATGTGTTTCGACTTGTCATGAAATATAAGATTCTCTGTCATCTTTATGCAGCTCTGGTTATCACATAAGATCATGGTTGCTTTCATCTCTAGGTCGAATAGACCTGTCAACAATTTCTGAAGCCATAAGGCTTCACAACTGGCAGAACACGCATCAATGTATTTTTCTTCCACTGTACTGAGAACAATACTTGATTGCTTTCTACTTTGTCATGAGATTATGGCTGATCCCAAACTAAAACAACATCATGAAGTGCTCTTCCTGTCAGAGACACTTCCAGCCCAATCTGAATCAGTGTACCCACTCAGTGTGAAGTCATGATCTCCATCATAGCTGAGACCACAATCTAATGTACCCGTAAGGTACCTCATCACATGTTTTGCAGCAACTAGGTGAGCATGTCTGGGTTCTACCAGAAACCGACTCAAGGTGTTCACGGCAAAACAAATGTATGGTCTGGTGTACGTCAGATACATCAACGATCCAATGATCTGTCTATACAACATGGCATCAATCAATTCTGACGAAGTGTCGACCAACATCTTCAGCGTTGTTTCCATAGGTGTATTCATGGGCTTGCACTCCAACATGTCAAATCTCTTCAGGATTTCGACTGCATACTTCCCTTGGTTAAGGAATATTCTCTCTGGGCTCTGCCATACTTCAAGTCCTAAGAAATAATGCATTAGGCCAAGGTATTTCATCTCAAATTCTGAGGCGAGCTTCTTCTTACATTTGGTGATGAGCTTTTCTTGTCAAGTTAAGAATAAGTCATCCGCATACAACAACAATATCATCAGCTCATCATTCATAACCTTGAAGTAGAGGTTAGAATCAACTCTACTCTTGGTAAAGCCCAAGATCGTCAGGAAACTGTCAATTCTGCCATATCAAGCTCTAGGAGATTGCTTCAACACGTACAAATCCTTCTTCATCTGGCAGACATGAGTCTTTCTATCTTCAATCTTCAAATAATTTTTTTCTCATTACATTGTACCAATCTGGTACACTTGCTCAGCTGCAACTCAATCTGCACAATCATGTGCTAGCTCTATGTGCCTTCTGCAAGGCATTATCTGTCTCACTGTGTGGGAGTGTGTCCTCTACTCTCTCTGCAACTGTTCCTTTTGGAATCTGGGACTCTGCATCTGCAACTGCTTTGAGGTTGAGAATGACTGCTTCATTCTCACCGTGGCTGCTAAAATCTGAGAGTAAATCACGGCAATAGTTTCATCTAAAGTTGAGAGTGGATTAATAATTGATACCGAGGATATCTCTTCTTCTTTCATGAGGGTAATGCTATCATAATCATGTCTCCATGACCCAACTGATGTACTGCATCAATTGCCACTCAATTTTTAAATATGGGGATTGCTCCCCCTGCATCTCATATTATATATGAATCATGGTTGTTCTGGTTGTCTTCATAAGTACTGGAACTATTTCCTCAATAAGTGTCTCGTCATAGTCTTCTCCCTTCTGTTGGGAGAATCCTCTAGACATACATTAGGCCTTGTACATCTACAACATGTTTGATCTATATAGATCAATATTGGAAGTCAATACTGACTTGTCTTCTAGTCTCACGGAAGAATCCATATCCTAGTCTTTCTGATTGTCTTCCTTCTTTGTCACTGAAACAAGCGAATCATCTCAGAGATTTCATATCTCCTAGGAGTCTCCGAAGTTATGATCTAGTCTTCTCACAACTTATGTCTTCCAGTCCTAGAAGTTGTCTCTTCATTTGATCCTTTTTGAGATCAGGCTTACTCTCGATTTCTTCTGAGTCTATAAGGATGTCATCATCTCTTACAGGGTATACTTGGTGTTGAATACCAAGTCTAGATGTGAAAAGACAAAGTCAAGCTTCAAACGAGTTCTGCTTCCCATTCTAATGTTCGGTCATATTTGGAGCCTTCTTCTCCTTTCAATCAATCTTCACATGAGATACTCTGAATCTCAAGAGATAGCTTCTTCTTCATCTTCTTTGGTACATGAATGTATATGGTCATGTACATAGTCTGCTTCATGTCTCATCTAATATGTTGCCTTCTGCAACCTTCACCATAACTTTCTCAGGGTTACCACCTGTGACTTAAAACAAGGTCAACAAAACAATAAGAAAGAATAATATCCTTTTGATAATAGTAGATAAATAAATAGCACGAATAATCATCACAATAGTTCCTTTAGAGCTATCACTCGTGGCTTGTATGAAGCAAAGATCAAAAGTAAGAGATACAATACGAAATGAGGTCAACACTCTTATAGTGTTGTGATCGAACATTCCTCCATGGCAACCTGGAACTAACACACGAGGTTTTTCCTAGAGGAGGTGTTAGTTATATTAGGCAAATGATTACATTAAGCATTTACCTCTATATTCTCACATGCTACCAAGCATAATACTTTTCAAACACTGCTACCTCAACTATAGTGTTTTCACTTGCACGTTTTGAATCTTATCAACTTAATCAGTCAAACCTGGAACCTGGAGTTTTGTTCTCAAGAATGAGTGTGTTGCTTTTTTTCCAAGTTTCCTTCAATTAAGATGACAAGTGCTTTCTTCAACTTGTCTTTTGTACTAGGACAATATGCTATCTTGATAGAAGGTTGGGTTAGAGAATAAACTCTATGATCTCTACTTTAATCCATCTCATATCTCGACCAAAGGTTAGTATGATGGTCATAGCTTCAACATGCAACACTGATCAAAGTAATGTCATAACAAATAGATGTATATCAGACCCGAGTTGCATTATTCTTCTGAATGTGTTGGATCTTGAGATCCTTCTGGATCTATAACAAGAGATCCCTTCTCCTGCAAATACCCTTTAAAGCTTAACCATTAAATATATGTGAGTATATACCTCTGATAGCATTTGTAGGTAGTGGCACCATCTAGTAGTAGCGGCAATGATCACCACTCTTGAAAACTTCAAGGGTGACTGCAACTGGTACTACGACTGATACTTCAACTAGTACTGCAACTGCAATTGATACTGCAATTGGTTCTAAGACTACAACTGCAACTGCAACTACAACTTTGGGTTTTATGAGGAAACCCTAATTTTTCAAACTTCAAATTTTGAAATTCTAATCTAGGCGATAGATGCACTGAACTGAGGTGAGTAGGCTGGTGCAGTCAGATTTTTGAAAATCTAAGTTTTACCCCTTCAAACTTGACCAACAGATTTCTGGACTGGTGCTTTTGGTTTTCTGGTACTGGTGAAAACTAGGGTTTCACTTTCCGGGAGATCTACCCACTGAAAAGGTGCGCTGAAGGTGCCAAAGAACTCCTTGGGTTAGGGCGCACTTTTCTAGATGCTTTTGAGGCTGAAACTCTTCTTCAATAAAAAGCCCTAATTTGCATGTACGACAACAGTGACGTTTTTCTCTTTCTCTTGTGAAAGATGCTCTCTTCATCTTAGCTCTGAAACCATGTTAAGGTTTAAGCTATTATTAGAGTTCTTTGCATTTTACTAGATAACAATAGCACAGATAGGATCACTGAGAAATACACAATCACAAGAGACACTTCATTTATCTTGGGAAACCCTCATGGGGGAGAAAACCCAGCAAAAAAATTCCTTAATATAGATAACCAATATAATGCCAAGAGACAACTCAAACAAATACATAAAGTCCTTTCCCAAGAATGCACCCTCTCTCTCTCTTCTTTCTTCTCCAACTGCAGCTCCGAACTCGTGCTATGATGAACAAGTGAGTGTGTATCTAAATGAGGCGCTAGCATCCTTATTTATACAATTTTGGCACGTGTGGACAAAGGTGTGTTTTCACTGGCAGGGCCAACTTATTCTTCTGGGTGGTTAGAACCACCTTTAATATATTATGGGGCCGACTTCTTATTCTGCCTATTACAATTATGTTTTGACCAATCCGCAAAAGGGGATTTGGTCATATACAATAGCCGACATGATCAACCTGCAAAAGGGGATTGATCTAATGAATACTACATCAATAATAATTAGAATACTCTATGCAGTTACAATATTTCAACAATTCTGGCATGGCTACCATTACTGGTTGTGAGGGTGAAATATGGGTGGTTAGACAAATGAAAGATGTAGATGAATACTATGTAACAACATAAAGAAATACACTCTACTT